>JAQIXI010000004.1:0-66310 GCA_034700165.1 Galumnidae sp. Gr-Ori-00277 | reverse complement strand
GAGAGAGAGAGAGAGAGAGAGAGAGAGACTTATAGCGACAGAAGTTTTAGTAAAAAATGCATAAAATAATAAATATTGTCATCAATACTATCGAAAGTTTTGTTGTATAGTTTTTATCCATTTTTTACCCCTTTTGTGATGCGATTAAAATTAAATAATATTTATATTCTTAAAGAAAATATTTGACCTGCTTCAATTTCTTAAATTTGAGAATTTGCATAAAATTCATTAACATTTCCACATAACTTATCTAATATTTTAAGTAAATTTTTTTATAAAACAAATATTAATATTTTAACAATTAATTCAATTTTCTATTTAGAGTCTATTTTTATATTTTATGAAATTTTAAACAATCGGACGAAAGTTATACCAATAAAATAATTTCATTTTTATTAATATTATTTAAAATTTTATAAATTAAATAAACGGAATATTTATTCATTCGCTAAACAAAACAATTGAAAGCTTTAATTAAAGGAAATTATGTTTTTTTTTTCTCAAAATTAGTATAAAATTAAACAAAATTTCTTAATAATATTTTCTATCTTTACTCAAATCTCTATTTAAATCTTAATTTATGTATTATTTCATAACTTTAAATGATTTTATGTGATATCTCTGATATTTATCTGATTTAATGACATTTTGAGTTATTTTTTTGTAAGTTAGCAAGGAAACAATTTTGATGTTAGTTAGAGGTTTTTCATAATTTATATATACATATTATAAGGTATATACAATTATATATACAATATATATAAGTTTTAGTACTTACTCGATATATTTATCGCATAACGAAATGTTTATCAGATTATAATGAGAAGGATCATATTATGATATGAAAATAGCCACTGGTCAATAAAGGTAATTGCTCAAATTATTCATACTTTATTTAATAACTTTAGTCTTTTAAAATGATTAACCTAGAACGTTTCCTATATTTTACTGAAGTAATAATAAGTCATAATATTAGTGACAAAAATAAAAATAATAAATATTATTATAATTGCTTTAATAGTCAGACAATAAATTAAAGCATTAAAAATATATTCATTTATTCCATCAAAACATTAATTTAGCTGATTGTTGAACTGAGCAAGGTTAATTTGTTTTGCATTACTTAACTAATTAAAAATCACTTAATTAAATGTTTCAGAAGAGTTTCAAAAAAGTCAAGGCTTTGTTTGTCACTAAATTAGTTATTAAATTCATTAAAAAATTGATGAAATATAAGAATCATTTGATTAAATGTTATTCGGATTAAAACATTCTTAAAACCATAAATTCATTAAATTATAGTTTCGATAATTTTTTATTCTTATACTTAATTATTAAATGATTTGATATTCAATTAATATTTTTAGTTTAAAAGAATTTTTGTTTAGTAATTAAAGACATAAAAATTTATTTGTTTCGAGTAATTAGTCTTATAATTAATAGAGAAAATATGTGTTACCACCTCTCAGCCCAAACCCACGACTTTTCAAAAGGTATTCATTAAAATTAATATTTGATTTCAATTATAAAAGTATGGAATCAAACATTAAATGACAGAAACTCTGATTAATATCAGAATTAATTTTTTAGAACAAACTCTTGTAAAGTTAACTTTGATTCACGTTCTCATAGTTTTCCAAAAATTATTGAATTCTGTGTTCTAAAGCACTGAACATATCTGTCAAAAGACTGTCTCGATTAGAGTCTAGTCATTTTTCTACTCTTTTTCTATCAATAGTTTTTGTCGATTATATCGCAATTGTGGGAAATCTCATCAAAACTCAACGTATTCTTGAAGTAAATTAATTGATTCCATAGAAACTGAATTTAATTATATGAGAAAAGTCTAAACTCTTTCGATCCAGACATAGATAGACTCTTTTGGAGGAGAGAAACAACGGATAGGGAGAGATGTCTAATAAAACTAGTTAACTAGTTAATTAATTATTTAGACCATAATTGATTTGTGTCTGCTAAGTTTACTCAATTATTACAATTGAACCTTACATTTAGGCAAATGTTGCAACACTTCAAACGAGTGAATAATTGCCCAAATATTCCACTATTTATTTATCTTTAGATAATATAATATAAATTGAGTTTAATTTGTTTATTCATTTAAAAATCCGAAATAACTTTTCCGGATCTGATTCATAGCTTTATTCGTGAAGTTTTAAAATTATTCAAATAAATAATACATCGAATAAATTGAATGAAAAGTTTGCAAAGAATAAAATATTTATAAATTTGAGTTAAACCATTTTTCTATAAATTAACCCTTTTTTACAATTAATGGTTTTATCAAAGAATGATTGTGTCGTCAAACAAATTGAGATAATTTAAGTGATAGTCGTATAAAATAATTATAAGAACTGAGAAATTATTGCCATTAAGTATTGGTTTAATCAGACTCTTATATATTCAGATTAATTGATGACAGATCTAAAAGTGGGTAATAATCAGTGTATCACAAGTTTTAATCGTTTTAAGTCATTTCGAAACAATTTTCTCACGACTATTCAATACAAGTGTTTTTCAACTAAATTATTGTATATTTACTATAAAATTCCATAATTTCCAAACCCCTTCACACCCGAACACTATGTTTGGCTCTGGACTCAGGAACTCAGGTTTCATATTCTGAAATAGTGCGGCGCGACTCGACTCAGACATAAATTTCTGCAAACAAATGCAAACTCACATTATTATTAACCTGTTATTTGTTTGAGTAGTTCTACAATGATAAGTGTTGGACCCGTGGGAACTCTACGCCTAAAAAACGTTATGCATTGACTCCGTTTACGCTAATATAGTAAAAGTGATAAAATAAAAGCTGAAACAAAAGATAAAATTATTAATAAAACAACAGAAACTCGAAATCATTTCTTTCTTTTTTAACTCACAAACCATTGGATTAGAATTTCAGAGAAGAAAATATATTAAAATTTTGTCCAAACATTGAGATAAGAGAAGACAAATATTTTAAGTATAATAAGTCTTAATTCTCATAATATTTGAAAGAATTTCAAATAAATGTCATAACTGACAGCTCAGGCAAAAGATACAAATTGTGATAATATTTGTGTAATACAATTGTAAATCTATTTGTAATTTTAAGCCGATATATGTTTGTTTCGTGTGTCAAATGGTTTAAATGTCCCAAATGTGACAAAAATGCCAACAATTATATCCGTAATAATAAAAAGACAATAAAAGAAGAGATAACTTATTTATTCTCTTCCAATAAAAGTTAAGTCAAACCTCAAAAGTCTTTTTTTGACAAAACATCGAAAGAACATATTTTACGGCATAGGCTTTACCAGACTATCAGCACAAGTGATGCCACACTCATTATGTTTTTGAGGAGTATATCATATTCTCGATTGTATTGAACTAAAGAACCAAACATTTAATATATTCCTTATGTTTGGTTAGTATTAAATAATTGTTATTATGAGGTCATGAGAAAGTGTTGCCCCGACTCTAGTTTCAGATAAAACGATACGATTATCACTTATGAAGTTATAAGTGATATAAACACAAAATACTGCTAATATTATTACCATAGACTCTGGATATGCTACCATGGTCATTGCAAGCTCTTTACTTATCCATTTATTGAATTATTGCTTTTTATGATTCTTATAATTCTTATCAATATTTCTATTATTTTAATTATATTTAACCAAAATATAAAACTTTTGAAAATTACTGGGAATTAGAGATTATTCGTATGCTTAATGGCCAGAGATCTTGGTGATTTCTTTACATGTTATTATTATTTGGTGATTGCACTTCGCTTTTAGCGTCTAATCTATTTATGAAGTCTTTTAAGGACTTATCTTTTGCTCAAAGGATCGGTTCTATTGTTGGTGTGGTTTGAGTGACACTTTTCTCACATTGTCTTAAATAAACTGAATTTTTTTTCTTGTGTTTCATTTGTGGCCAACTTTTCAATATATTCTATAATTAATTAATTAATTAATTTGTAAAATAATTTGTGGGAAAATGTTCTCAAAGAAGACTCGATTCGGAAATAGTCTTGAATTAAGTTTATTGTCTTATTATACGATAAGTATTTAATTAGTTTTAATAAAATTACATTTTTATTGCATTTTATATTCAATAAAAATATAAGAAAATAATTATTTTATGGATTAATGGCTTTAAGACAAAAGTCCACAAAAGGTTTGTTGAGAGTCTATATTAAGGTATAATTCAAACTCTATTTAAATGTAATGTAATTTTTGACTGAATTTTAACACAAAAAGCATTTTTAGAAATTGTTATGAATTGGAAATGAGTGGAGTCTGAGTGCGGCTATAATTCCTTTGTTGGTTAAAATGTGAACTCATTATTGTTTGAAACCCCCAACACATGAAAGTGATATATATTCTGATCTCTACCGATATTTAAGCGAAAAATTTTTGTGTTTATTCAAACAAAAAATGAAAAAACTGTTCAATGAAGGGATGAGTGTTAGAAAAGGAGAGTCTATAATATCTATCGAATAAAACAAATGATCGTCACATCTGTCAAACTGTGTGTTGGCTTTTGGGACTACTTTTGACTGTCTGTGCAGTCGAGTGACTCATTCAAATGGATGCCGATATGGGAATTGACACATTGGCCCAGAGTTAGATAGTGTAGGACATTGTGATCACATTATGATACCACTCTGACAATGGGCTCAACATTCTGTTCACTTATTTGTTCACTTATGCGTTCATAGCATCCAATTTAATGTAAAGAAACTTCTGTTTAAAATACAGAAATAGAAATATTATATAATTCTCTATAAAACTATATAAATGTAAAATTATTTGACTAATAATTTCGAGAAATTAATCTCATATTTGAATGGCTTTGAGGCGAATATCATCGAAATATCATTGAGTTTGTGGTTATCTTCAATGCAATGACTCCTATTTCATATGTGAATTGTGACAAATGACTGCACAACTAATTCATAAGGAGAACAGATTTTGCTCCGACAGGACTTGTGTTGGATTTCTCTGCTCTCATTCATTCGGCAGTCATTCGCTCTCCTAAAGTATAACAATTGTGGCTTTCCTTTCAAAGCACACGACATAAACCTAAATCCAATTAATTATTGGATTTTATTTGAATTAAAAATTTCTCCATTCGTTCGTTCGGATAGTTTTCACTCAATATATTCATACATCACTTATTCATTTCAAATATTCATATTATGTGAAATTATTTGTGATTTTTTTTGTGTCAATTCTAAACATTTTTGAACTGAAAGACAATTTTACAAAACTTTTAAAGACTAAACACTTTCAACACTGAAATTCCTTCACTTTTCAAAAGTAAGTCATTTTATTATTTTTATTTTATTTTATTAATTATCTGTTCTCTCAAATTCTTAATCTAATCAAAAAAGTAAAGTGAAATTATGATGATTATAAACTAGCAAAATAGTTGATTCCCATACACCATAATTGTAACAAGGTTATATTTTCAACTATGGCTAAAACTTGTAGCGAATTGAACTTGCAAATGAGTATAATGGTATAAAAAACTTTATGCCGGGTAATTTCCTTATTAAGCAAAGTATAGTGACTGAGTGTTTTGCCATTCATTTGTTGTTTAATTGAATTTAAATGATTATAACTTTGATTATTAATAAGAAGTAACTTTTAATCGCTTTTTTAATGATTAATGGTATTCATTAAATGTACTTTTTATCGATTTCTTTATAAATTGAATTCATTGTTAACTCAATTCAAGAAAAGAAAAAAAATAATTAATTTATTTGTTATCGAAGAGTTAATAATAAATATTTATATTAGTTTTAATCTTATATTTGAATTCAATTTTAAGGACTAATTAGAGCACATTTTAGGTAACTTTTTATGTTTTTTAAAACTTTTCTTAATTCAAATTTGAATAATTTTTTCAATTTATTTGATTTGAGTCCAAATATTACTCATTCAGAAATGGTTTAATGTTTTCCGTCAAATCGGCGACAATTTCTGATAATCTGTTTGTTTTAGATCTAAGACAGTCTAATACAGTTGTATTCCTGTTTATTATTGGTTTTACCAGTAATACAATATGAGGAAAGGTTTCGATTCTGTGTTCAAAGGATTCAGAAGTTTGAGAGGAATTTCCTAAAAGTGTCAAAAATGGATAAAATATTTTTATTTTACTACTTTAGACTATTTTAAGTGTTTTAAAGCTATCTTTTTGTCACTTTTGGCTTAAAAAATAGCGAAAAAATGTTGATTTTCCAAATTTCTGGGTTGAGAGGGATTTAGAAATCTTGTTTTACCTTAACTTAACTTTTATGGAAAATTTTCCCAGTAATCAAATAACTAGCAAAAAGAAAATCAAGTTCATTTAATATAAAAGAGTCGAATTTAATAACTTTGAGATTTAATTTACCTGATATTTAAATAACTTATATGTTTGGATAATTTCCAAACTTTATATAAAATGCATTGCAGACCATATATGACCTTAAATTGAATATTGAATTATAGTATTGTATGTATTCTATCAATAACTCACTAATAAGTTTCGGAATTTTTATGACTCAACTCATTATAATATGTCTTTTAAAGGAATTTTCTTCTAAAGTTATAACTTTTAATCCAAATTAAAGCTTTTAATCCTTTATTCACTGATAACTCGACTAATATATCTCTAAATTACATTAAAAACAAGTTTATAATATAAAGAAATTGTGGAATACTTTTTGTTTGTCTCAAATTTTGTGAGAAATTGTTGACACTATTTATTAATCAAAACTGGATTTAATTTAAAAAGGTTTAACACAACTATTCTTAAGTTAAAGTTTGAGAATTTGAAGAAAGTAAAACGACTATAAAGTGAGACACAGTTTGTGAATATTGACGGCCTTTAGAGTTCTGTCCCCAAAATGGTTATTAAATTAGCACATTTTGATGTACTAAACTTTAAAAGGTTAGTAACCCTTATAACCCCTATAATCTCGACGACAAACGAGAATGAAAAACACCTGATATGCAATTTTACACTTCATTTTCAATAACTAAATGGTATGGAATTCAGCATAAAATTCAATTAACTTTTGCTAATTTGTTGACTATTTTCCAAATAATTGATTTCATTAAATCATTTCAATAAATCTTAAACTTTATTTTATTGAAATTCATTTATGATTTAACAATAATTCATTAGAAATACTAATTTTATTTGAATTTCTTTTCTTTTTAAATGCAAATAATTAGAAGTCTTTTTTTATAATTAAATTTTTAAATAAAAATAAATAAAATATATTTAAACGTTTAAAGGGAGTGGGAGTCTATTCCTATTTGCTTTTCATGACTATTATATTTCCAAAAGTTTTTATATTTATTAAAATTCATAAATTCTTTAAAATTGATTTTTGTCGCTGAAATTCAATACAATTCAATAGAAATAATCGCTTTTTATTGTTATTGTCTAACCATAAGACCAAAAGTCGTTAAAATAAACGAGTTTTGATGATATACAACACTTCTTAAAGGAAGGGATGACCAAGGGCTTCTACACTATCAACGGCTTTAGGAAGATTTCCCGTTTGAATCTACAAAATATGGTATATCTCTAATGTTAGACAAACTGAATTTATTCATGTATCTTGCCAAATTTTTGTTTTAAAGAGGTATCTGAATACCCCCACCTCATTGCCATCTCTGCCAAACCTGTATTACCCACTTCTATAATATTGTATGGAATGTCAGTAAGTGTCAATTTGCAAGATAATCGGAGATTGAATCTAAATTTGATTATTATTCGAATCAATTAACCCCTCATTTAAATAAAGAAAACAAAAAATTGGAAATTATTAGAGAATTTGATTTGAAGTTCAAAGACTACGGAAATTGTGGGTTAAAAACATCGTTAAATTCAAATAGTGTTCAATAAAAGGCGGATAAAAGGCGTTCAGATAATTGTTTGGATTCATTTAAAAATTTTAAATTAATTGCAAGAATATTATTGTTTAGAAAAAAATTGAGGACTAAATTGTGATGAATGTGTCCAATGCCTGGAGAGGTGCGACTCTCAGAAATTTTGATTAGTTTTTGTGTCTTTGGTGTGTCTGAGGGCACACACGAAAACATTTGTGATCGTCTAAATGATTGACTGTGAGCTCAACTTATTCTTTATTTGTGATTCAAAAGCGTGGAATAATAGCCCTGAGCTATGAATAGCTAAGAGCCTAATCATTAAAACAGCTCTTGCGATGATTAGTACGGCTCTAACTCTGGTTATGGCCATAGCTCTCACTCTTGTCAGCTCAATATTTTCCGATGAGAAGTCACACACAAGACATTCATGAATGAATCTAAAGAGAGAGACACCGGCAGAGGAACCCGGTTTATTGTACCTTTCTTATTTTGTTTATGTCTCACATTTAATATCGTCTTAATATTGAAACTAATTCTCAATTCAGTTCTTTCTTTGTGTTTGAATTACTTTTTTTAAGATCAGAATCTTATTTATTAGACTTAAAGCAAAACTTATTTCCTGTAAAAGTAATGAAAATATAATTCAAAACCATTTCTTCTCATAAATTCTCAAAAATATTTCGTTATTTAGAAAAAGTATTTTTAGACTCAAGAAATTTGTCTCTTATTTAAGACACAATTCTTCGTATATACAGAAGAAATTCTTTGGCGGCTAATAATTTAAACATCAATTTTGTTAAATAAGCAAATTCTCTAATATTCTATGCATTGAATATTTCAATATATAGTTTTTTTTCCTTTTTTTTCACTGATCTATTGCTCGTTGAGTCAGTTATTTATTTTATCTGTTTTTCAAAAGTTATTCATTTTGAAAAGAAAGTCCTCTTTTGCTTAATCTTATATATGAAGCAAAACTTAGATATTTTCCACTTATTCTGTGTCTGCCTTTAAATGTAAACTAAAAGCAGTTTATAATATAATATTTGTTACAAAAATTAAAGACAGAAAAAGTTACAAAAACTTTGTTTGAGAATCAAAAATATAAACATTTCTGTCGAGGAATTTGCAGTTCAGAGAATCAATTGAAGCCAAATATCACTAAATATCTCTCACAGTTTACATAACATCTCCTTCTTATGCCACCACTTTCTCAAAATATACACACTTTGCACAGCACTTGTCCCTATCCAACAAATTTTAAAGCAATCGCTAAATTATTAATTGACTTCGATTTGTAAACCTTTTAATAAATTGGGTCACAAAATATTCCATCACTTTTGCAAAAATCTCGGAAATTTTCAAAATGAACAAATGAGTAAATAAACTAGCAACCATTAAAACCATTATAAGCTTATCGAAAAAAGTCTCTTAACTTGAATACTGTAATACTGTTTGAATGTTTTATTCTTTATGATTGCATTTTATTCAGTTTTTGATAAATTTAAACATAACTTTTCATCTTTTGATGGGAAGAGCGGTATTCACTTCACTACTCTCTTATGGCTTATTAATGATATTTTACTTCTTTTTAAGCACTATTTATGTCATAAATTTGATGTAAATCTTCTTAAATGACGTCTTTTTAAAATGAAAACATTTGTAGAATATATTTTGATTTGATCCGTCTCTTTGGGTTCAGACTCTCTTAAATCACTCAATTGTTTATACATTAATCAATTTTCTCAATTAAGTTTGACTTTCAGCGAAGAAAAACATATTTTCATGGCTTTCATATTAATCTTTATAAAAGATAAAATTCTTGACTCTTCCCCACAAATTCTGTTCTGAAGAACTCCCTTTACATTCATATAAAAGACTTACTTATTAAGTGATTTCATTCGCTTTGGTTTTGGGTTCAAATATTTTGAATAACATATAATCGTTAGCGTATAATAAGAAAATTATAATTTATAAATGCATTCCTAAAGATTAAAACTGAGGTCTGAGTCGAGTCGAGTCGAGTCGAGCGAATCGACAAAAAGTGACTCCAAAATCATTGGATTGAAAAGAGAGACAACTTTTCTCTCATTTTTTAATTCAAAAACTGCTTCTCTTTTCATTATCTTGTGTTCAGTCGTTGGCCTGTGCTTTGATGAATACATAGCTTTAATAAGTGTCGGCTCGGTCGCACTGTTTGACTCTCGCTCTCCATATGTTGCCTTTGAATAGCAATCACTTTCACTTTTAATCACATATTTATATACTTTAAAGAAATACATAAATAAAAAAAATTCTAATCTAACGACTAATTAAATGATTGCAAAAAATCTCTTATTAAAAAAATAACAATTATGTGGAATATTATACTTATCGAATGGTACTTATTATAACTTACCCTGATATTTATATAAACTAAAAGAAAAAAATATGATAACAAAATTTAACGCTTGAATTTTATGCACGAATTTGTCTAAATGTGAGAAATGTTTTCATTTCATTTCAATTGTTTTTATTTAATGGTTTAATGAGTTGTTAGGAATTATTATTTTAATTTTCAGTCCGTCTATTATTTGAACCCTTTTTTTTGTCAGTTTATTTAAATTGAGTTCTGAAAAGAAACACTTATTAAGATTAAACTGTTTTATCAGTTTTTTATTTCTATTTGGTTTTAATAAAAGTCATTTCCAGTGGGAGTCGAATATAAATTTTATTTTTATTACATAATTACTCGAAATTTCTTCGGGAAAGACAGCGATCAAAGAAAAGACGGAAAATACTTGAGTTAGAGATAAGTTTTTAATGTTTGAATAAAATAAAACACTCGAAAGACAAAAACCTTTGATATGAAAAAATATAATCCATTGTCTGTCCGACACTACTTATGCACTCATTATAGTCATAAGTGATATCTTATTTAATAGAAGTCAAGTCAAGTCAAGTCAAGTGAGAAATTTCTTATAGAAATTATTTTTTTAGATAACAGACAATGATATCAAACCAAAGAAACTATTTTTAAAACAAACTCTTAAAGACTTAATAATTTCATTTAATTGATTCAAATATAATATTTCTCACGTTTTTTGAAATTTACTTTTTATTAGCAAAAGTCATCAAATCATAGGATATGGGAAAAGACTTTTTGTTTAGACGACAATTTTTCTGATAATATCTGTGTCTTATCAAACAAGAAAAAAAATAGATGAGTAATATTGCGTTTCCCTCTTTAAGTACTATCTCATTCTTATATTTCAGTGTTGATTATGAAAATATGAATTCCACGCTATTCTATGACAAGTTTAGTTTCCCACGAGATTATGTCTGAGACAATAATTTTCTCTCAATTTTCATTTCCACCAATCAATTCATTTCGGTTTTAATCATAAAAACCAATTTTCTCTACATTTTTATTACAGAAAAGAAGAATATTAGACATTAAATGATATTTTAGACAATTAATGACTTCAATTAATTTTAATTAAACAAATTATATTATATACTCATTCAATTAACCCTTAAATTATCAAGGGCTAGTTTACAAAAAAAAAGGTAATCAAACTCTTTGATTTTAAGTAAAATGATCTTATTTTAGTTAATTCTTAAATTTATGATAATATATTAATATAATTGACTAAATTGATGACTATTTAAAACATTATTTGGTTAAATCATTAATATTTGCACTAAAAACTACTTTTTTTTGAATGAAAAAAAAGAATTAAAAATTATTTTTTTTTGTATAATTAATTTAATGTTTGAAAAACTAATTTTTTAATGATTTCTAAATATTTGGTGCAAATCATATGAAGTGCTAATCATTTGTTAAGAATAATTCACTTCTATTTTGAAATAATAATCAGAATCTCATAAATAATTTGTTTTCAACAAACGAGAAGTTATTACCACAACATTATAATAATTGGACACGAATTTCAATCCAAGTGTAGGACTAGTGCTCTGATTCCGTTTGCGTTCATTGTCTTAAATTCCACTTTAAGTCACATTAATTATTGTCTTATTTCCTAAGATTTTTCCGGTTACTCATTGGCAGCAAAAATAGAGTGACCTCACACATTGCAATTTGTGTGAAACAAATCCCGTATAAGCCTTTAATTTCCTCAATTTGTTGATAACTTAAAACATAAAATTTCAAATATTTTAAGTAATTATCAAAATAATACTAAAATGGAGAGATTGAAACTCTGATTATCTCAATGATTCTTTAAAATGACCAAGACCATTAATTAAAATTCCAAACTTTTATAGTTATCGCGATATTTGAATTTCGCTCAAATTTTAATCGAAAACTAAAGATTAAATAAAAAAAATGTCGAAAGAAGTGGTTTTGGGTTTAATCTAATATAAGAAATAATTATTGTTTTAACGCCAAAAACAAAGACTTTAATCAATTAATGTGTAATTATTATTCGAGTCCTGTCGTAATAAATTTCACATTAATTTCATGGCTGAGAAAAGTCGATAATTGCTGAGAAGATTCGATTGAATTTTGTTCCACCATTTGCTTCATTTTCAGACCAAATGATAAATTATTTGCCATATTATAAGAGATGGTAAGCAGTGGTAAACTGTAAGCAGTCATAGGATGTCTGCATGAATTAAGTGCAACACTGCTATTCCTCGAAGGCATAGGCATTTGGCACCGGAATTGCGCTTATGATGAGCTCTTAAATCTTCTGCCGAATTAGTTATTCATTTATTTGAATTGGGGACCACTTCTTATATGATACTTACCTTACCTTTAAGTCCTGAGGCGTTATATCATTCTATTTGTCATTTTTGATAAAATAGTTTCTTATTCTTCTTTTTTTAATATCGCCTTTCAATCACTCGATCGACAACTTTATCGTTTGAAATAACGAATTGTTTTATATTTGAAGGACATATGAATTGTTAAAATAGTTTTCTTAAATTCCTTTCCTTTCAATTTTATTAAGTGTTTATCAAAAATTCAGAAATGAATGTAAAGTCATAACAATTTTGAATTAAATTAATTGAATGAATAATCCATTCGTCCATTAAATTGAAGTTTTAATAAAACAAATGCTCTTTAAATTTGAAACTTTGGAATCACCGGAAAAGTAGAAATCCTGTCAACCATTTTTCAGTTAATTTATTCGACAGACGTTCCTCTCTTTTAGTTTTCAAACTTTTAAGGAGAGCTTAAAACATATCTTTACAAAGTTTGCAGCTTGTTTATTTTATTCAAAAATAAATTTTAATTATTTCGTTTATATTTTAATTTACAAGAGCATTTTTTTCTGAATTTTTTAAAGATTAAAATAGTCTTATCTATTTTAATAAATTTGAAAGAGTACTTAAAATAATGAATCGACTGTAATATATTTAAATAAAATAGACAGGAAACAATTAAAATACTGCTTTACTCATTTATTCTTCTCTTACATTAAAAAAACTAAAACTTCTCTTACACGTTGTGTTTTATGTGCTTGCTAACTTTTAAAAAAAGGAATGCCTTTCTTTGGGTCAGATGTAAGTTATGGAAGTGTCCGTTCGGTGTCGCCATTGATTTCTATATGTCTTTCAAAAACTTTTCTCAAAACTGTTAAAAATATCTCTTATTTGGCAGAAAAGTCCCCAAAATTTAAATTAATTTAAGAGTTTTTTGAGTCGAAAATTAAATTTTCATTCGTTTGGTTTAAAAATGTTATAAATCATAAAAAGAATGAAAAGGAGAAGTGTTTGATGCGATCCTTCAATATTTGATTAGAAGTTTCATTCGTTAATTCCATTGTATTGAGAATTTGGTATTTGATTGCGAACATAAAAAACTGGTCTACACTATAATAATTGACATCAGAGCTGACATAATGTCATGTTATGTCAAATTAGGTCACGTCAGACCTGCCTCTCATTCCTATCCATTTCACACGAGATTCCCATTTGATTTGATGGCACTTCAATTGAAAGTTCGGTTGGCATTAGAGAAGGCATTAGAAAAAAATGCTTTCAATTTAATTTTAAGGTGTTTTCCAGAATTCAGTACACAATTCACAACCAAATTCCAGAAGTCATTCGCTTGAATTAAACCACAAGACATTCGCCACACGCAGACATCCCATTCACTCCTCAAATGAACAGATCTTTAAAGAATGGAAAGAGGAGTGGATATCAATGGATATCAAGTTTCACATACGATCTAAAAAAATTTGTTCAAAACTTCTCTAAATTATAATTTAGTTTTTTTTTCTCTTCTCTCATATGAAGAAAAGAGAAAAAAATTTCAGATATATTTCATGAAATACAGACTTCTATTAAAAAAGTAATGAATTCGAATAAGTTTTTAATCTTAAATTGAATTCTTAGTAAATGGTATCCCATTTGTCTTTATTGTCATTTGTTCTCAAATGAATGTTCGTCCATAAGAAGTCGGTGTTGACAACTTTATTGGGATCATTATATGAGAGCTGAGCCTCTGATCCTAATTACAAGTGAAGAAACTATTTTAATCTTTTAAATTTTAAAGAGATATTATATCTATATATAAATCTTTGATTGTATTTTGTGTTTGACTGCATTCGTCATATGGAGGGACATATGGACAGGAAAGGAAACCCAGAAATAAGAGAAGGACGACATGGACTCAACGGAAAAAGCATTTTTGACGACACACTTGAGTTTTACTCACACTTTGAGAGAAGGACAGGACATTTCATTCACAAAAAAAGTTTGAAATGTTTGACCAAAAGATTGGTCTTTAAAGACCTCATTTCTCAAACGGCTGTTTCATTGAGGACAACAGTCCTTCCATTAGAGGACTTCCAAAGAAATTTGCATTAAGAATGACTTCATTTCTTAGATCAGACTCTAATTATTTGCTGGAAATACAGTTTTAATGGCATTTCTTAAGAACGAAGAATAAATGAAAAGTTTATCTCAAATAAGAAATGATAACTTATCTAAAGTGACGGTAGAATTGATGCTAAAAACAGAATTTTCTTCTAAATTTCATACTTTTATTCATTGAAAGGACGGGACCACCAAAAAGTTACTTCTCTTTGAAATAATATAAAGTAAATTAGAGTCATTTTTTCCCTTAAACTCAGGAAAAAAATAGATTTCATTAATTAGAGACTGAAAGACAACATTCTTTTCATAAGTTTTTATATGAATTCTTTAATTTTGCGGCAAATGTTTGAATTGAGAAAACATTTTTCGAGTGAATTATTTTTGAATATTTTTTTTGTTTAAATTTTGTTTTTTGAGTTCAATTCGTTTATTAAATGAAATCAACGCTTTATTTAAGGGCTTTCCATTTGCTTTTTACTTAAATATGGTTTCATTACTTGTTAACAGAAATCAATTTTTATGGTTAAAAGGTTAACCAAGTAATTAACTAAGTAAATAAGCATGTTTCAATTCTGTCTGAAATATCCACTTATTCTTTCATTACTTTTTAAGAGATGTTTGACTTTTATTCAAGTCTTTGACAAACAAACATAAATTGAAATCAAAAATCACTTTTAATCAAAATCTTTCAACAGATATATGACTGAATTTTTGAGAAAAAACTGCGATTAAACGATAGTTTGTAATAATTGGATGTAAACATAACCATAAGTGACTCACATATGAAACTCATTTTCTTCAAAACTTATGGTTTAAAGAAAAAATATTTTTCATAAACTGTTGTATATTTTGTTTTTCTTACATAAAAAATGAGAAAATCTTAGACTTATGTGCGTCAAAATGTGTGATTAGCAAATGCACCAGCATATTTTACTAATGCGGGAATGCCATTACTCAGATCTAGGACTCAATCAATGATCTCAACAACAAATTTCCTTTCAATTATTCAAATTTCACTTTTGATAAACACATAGTTTTTTGTCGACATTTAGAAAGTATTTATCACTTAATCGATGAAATATTGTCCAAAAAAAGTCGGATATTTCTAATCGATTTAATTAATGGAATAGACTTTACATTAATTTTATCCTAAAAAATGATTCATATATTGAATTGTTTTGTTTGTGAATCACATCTGTAGTGAAACAGAAACCGAATAATTGACTAATAATTGAATCAATCGATTATTACTATCAGTGAATCAATTCTGAGTTTGACGTAAATCTGAACGAAAACAATTTCGCCCAAAAATATACAAAACATCGATTAAATTTCATTTGTTGCCAATAAATAGGAAAATCTGTTCTCCAAAAAAACTATACATAATTGAAAGAATTGGCTTTAATGAACACATACTCTGCCATTATGTCAACATTAAATGATAGAGCGGTTCTCATTTCACTTTTTTATATATTCCATATATTATAGTAAACTTAAGTCCAGTGAGGGATACCAACGATATTTATTTTGGAAACCATTATTTTATTCCAATAAACTGTTTTTTTTTGCGCTGTAAAGCACTGTAAGCACTGAATAATTTAGTATTTATTACACACTTTATTACAGCGAACGTTAGATTTAGAGTGAAAATGGCTTAATATTAGTGATATTGAAGAAAAGCCACAATAAATCCTCCATAAAATGATTGGAACGATAGCCCAAACTTAGCTTTTGTTCTCCGGTCCCTCAAATGATATATTATATGCTATTTTGTATCTAAAATATTGGGCACTAAATAATTGTGCGGTTAATAAAATGCAATCATATCGTACAAAATCATTTACATGAGGGCGCGCACCACCCACTTAGCACCTGGACGTCCATACTATCTAGCAAAGGAAGGGGGCTAAGAGGGGCAGGTGAGGTGATGGTGAGGGTGCTCTAATAATTTCATATATATTCCATAATATACTCTGATTTGCTTCATATACCATATCCTGTAATTATATTCGAACTGTAATTAATAAGAAGAGAGTTATCGGTTCATAAAAACTAATTTGAATACTATTTCCAATCTGTTCTTCATTAGAGGAAAGGAATCAAATAAATCTGTATTTTTTGTTGAGAGCGTCTGTTATTGAAGTTATGAAAATTTATTGAACCGAAAGAAAGAGCAGATATTTTTCGTTATGTGTTTTATGAATACCTTTTTTTAGGCTTTACTTTAATTGTATATCAGTCTAACGGTTAATGAAAGCCGTAAATCAAAATTGGAAGCAATAAATTTGGTTTTTAATCTTCTCATTATATCTTCAAAAAAAGATGAGTTTTTTATAGTTTACTCTTTTGTTCGAAATGAACACTAAATACAGATATCTGAGCGCTCAGACCTTTGTTACTCTTAAACCAACACTTTCTGTCAGAACTATTAAATATAATTTCCATTTCAGATATTTTGTTGAATAACAATTTGTCCAAACATTTTGCAGATGTTCTCGACTTTTGATACCAAGAGTTGAGTTCAGTCTCCGCTCTAAACAATTTTATGCTCTCAAAAGAGGTTATATAATGAATTGCGTTCAGCAAAAAATTAATTCAGGAAAGGGGCAAATGGACGCACACATACAGTCAGCTTCAAAACCTGATAAGTTATGTTCGAAATCGACTTACATTCAGCTCACATACAATTAAATAATTGGTTGTCATTATTTGCATCCATTATTTACATTAGTTTTTAAGTGTAGTCCAGGTGTTAACTACAGAATTTCCTAAAAAGTCTTTAAATTATTTGAAAAAAAACACTAAAATATATTTTTTTATTTCGTATTTTTTTATTCATTAAATGTAAACTTTGAAAGTTTATCTGAAGGGCTTTTTCTGAAAAATTATCTGATGTTTAGTCCATCTCTTGTGAGAACCACCTGGACTTCTAAGTGCATCAATTTTAAGTGATGTCTCTTTGGACTCATCCATATTGACGTTACATTCATTTAGTAATTATTTCGTTATTAGTCATCAGATCCTCTCCTTTAGAGTTGAAATAAGAGCTAAACTGAAAGTCTTTTCTGTTGCAAAACAACAACTAATTGTTCGGACAATCATTTAGAAGAATAAGTGGAAATCCAAGAGTTTTAGGGAAACCCTTCCACTGATTCAGAATTAAGAAAAGAGGAAAAGAGAAAATCTGTTTGACTTATGTTTTGCAGAAAATATTGTGATTGTGTGCAGAGATGTCTTCGCGCACATGCATTGAACAAAAGTGTGTTCTGCAGCTGCTCTTATGCTCTTATATTCTATTATCATATGCTCTAAGAGTAAGCTTAGAATCACAACAGACACACACGCGTTAACCTAAGACGACGCGTGTTGTGCACGTGCCTAACATTAATGGGCACAACACTAATATACTGTCCCGACCTTTACGTGAAGAACAGATGTGCCGGTGCTCACAGTTTCTATGCTCTTAGAGTAAGGCTTCTTTGCTCTTAATAAAAAGGTCTGTCGTATATCTAAGACAAACAACGCGGTCGTATTCTTTATATGCAGGTCTTTACCCTTACCCTTATATGCCGGTACCTAAACAGAGCACAACCAACTGATGCATACGCCTCAAGGTTTTTAGAATAAAAACTCAATTGTATTGTGATTTTCTGTATTCTGTATACAAAAAAATCGAGACATCCATCGCTTAGAATATATTCTGAAGTCAGACCTCAACTAAAAAACATATTATGGAAAACACTTTACATCTGCAGTCCATTCATTTTCGCCGCAAAACTTATTTTTAAAATATATATTTTTTTTCTTATTTATTCATAAAATATATTCATTTGAATTTGAACTCAAATAATTTTTTTTTGAATATTATTATCAATTCTTTTATTTAAAAAAAAGGAAAGCAGTATTGACCAAGAATATTTTTCAATATAATTTTAGTTTCTTTAATATGACCCAATTTTTAATTCCATTGAAATTCAAATATAAGTTTTAAATAAATTTCTTCAAACAAATGATATTTTTATCGATTTTTCCTTTCATTGAAAGAACTGATGTAAGCATTGGTGCGAACTTTCAGGTGTTTATGAGATATCATATATTGATATAATTTTAATGTTTAATTTTATCATAACTTCTATGAACTCAAATTTAAGATATGATAACATTTATTTGGAAAATTTTATTCATATTTTCAAAATCGATTTTATTATTATTATTATTATTTCGTTGAATTTCGTTATAAATAGAATTAGAAGAAAATAAAAACTGAAATTTAAGGTAAAAATTATGGAATTATTTTACGATTTGATATCCATTTCATTACACAATAGAAAGGATCGATATTTTAAGTTTGAGTTCAGACAAAATAGCTATTATTTAACTGAAATTTCAAAGACTTAATCCTTTAATATAGTTTTAAACATTACTTTTAAGCCATAATTATATTTTGATAACAAATGAGAACCTTTTGTTGGTATAATTAGTTTGAGAACAATATTCAATAGAACTGCAAATATTTTCTGCAAACGTTTGGCAAATGATTTCAACAAAATTAGAATAAAAGTGTTTTCTCTGAATAAATGGATAATAAGTTTAGAAATGAATTTTAAAATTAGTATAACAATCATATCTCGTTAAGTGTTCAACGAAGGACAGCACCTCTCACTCTACCAACAAAAACAAGGAAGCATGTGTTTTGAGTTAGACTAGAATCTAGCACAAATGCCTCTACACTTTTGGATGCGATTTTACGATCCAATGTTATGGTTATTAGTCTATTAACTGCTAATTCATGTCTATAACAGCAATTGTAGACTAAATGCAATAAATTAAAGAACAGAATATTGTATACAAAATGAATAGAATTTTCTGTCTGACGTTTTTCTGGTAACCGTCTTATCGACTTATCATTGACTGTCCTTGAATTATACCCATAAAAGTATAGCACCGGTCATTTCGTGTTCCAATTTTATTGAGTTTCATTTCGTGCCATATCCTCAGTTCTGCTCTCAATTGTCGTGCGGTTGAGCCGCTGTTCATAATTATAATTACGTTATAAATAGAGATTGACTTAATTAAAAGTTGAGGCAAATCTTCTCTCAGCCTCTGCTTATGTCTCCGTTTGTGAGTAGAGTTACCTTTTCTTTTTGGGTCCTTATATTCCAAACGTTAGATTAAATCATTTATTCTAATCTAAGCAGTGCTACAGACATCGGGCACCGGCAGCTGCAGCCACTCTGACTGCATCTAAAGCACTCAACAGGACGTGTTTCTAATATTCTGTTCCTTTTGCTCAACACCTGGTCTAGGCTTTCGTTTGCCGATATATTTAAGATATTAGTCGCTTAAACTGTTAAAAGCCTTCAATTTCTTTGATTATATTGAAGTGTTTCGAACCGCAAATCAAAATCAATACAATAATAAAATTGATATTAAATTATTTGAGTAAACGAATATCGAGACTATCATTTGCTCAGCTCTTTAGATAAGTCTTAAGCAACTTCTGAAGTAATAACAATAACACTAAGAATATTGTAATACAAGTATTAAAAGTTAAGAGAATTACTTATTTCAAAACAGATGGTATTTATTTTCGGTCGACCAAAGAGTAAATAACTATATAATCGTTGAGTAGTTTTGACTTAACTTTGCTTAAAATCTTAGACATCAGACGAGAGGCTGAAAATAAACTTCACTCTTATCTTCATATTATTCTTGAATTATAAGAATATTTGATTATTTTTCTAATCGTTTGCTTTAAAACCACATTTGATTCAACAAATTCTCAAATAAACGGAAAAGTATTATATGAGTCAAAACTAAAACTTTTATTTAATACAAATTTTAAACTTTTGTTTCATTCAGTCATAAGAATTGTCTGTAAACAGGGGTTAATAAGCTGTTCGTCTGAAATCATGCAAAAGGTGTGCGCTTTTGTTTTGTTCGTGGAATATGTTTTTTATGTTACGAGAAAAAAAGCAAAACCCGGTAAAGCCCGGTGTTCTCTATTTCCCTATTATCTCCTGTGCAGGTGTTATACGTCAGAAGAATAGTATAACACACGACACATGCAAACAGTTATAAAGTTAACTATCGATACATTGCAGTGCATTAACTTTGATATTAGACTGAGTAGAAGTCAAACAAAAAGTAAACCATTTTTGGTTGTCATCTCTTTTGCTGTAATTTTGACTCCGAATCGTTTGGTGTTTATAACCGACAATTGAGGCACTGATTTCCGTCCGTTATTTAATACATCGTTTTTTGTATCGGAGAGTTATATCTGAAAGGCGTGTTCTCTCAACAAATATTTTTTATTTAGTAATTCTCTATCAAAGGGTAAACAGAAAAGAGTTTTCCTCTTTATTTGATTTCAAGTTCAAAAAACTGGAATTAATAAATCGATTAATCCCTAACTTTTATACAATTCTATAAAAAATATTTTGTGACACATATTTTGATTTGTGTTTATCTTCTTCTCTGGAGAACCGGAACAATTATACCTTGGTCAAATTTTATTTTTGTCCTAGTTTAATATTATTTTCCAGTGGGACTGATTCCAAATCTTAAATATTAATAATATCTTGCTAATATTTTAAGATAAAATATTTCTCAAAAAGCATTCAATTAAATATTATATTCATTAAAATATGAGTCCATAAGTTATTGCTCTCAAAAAAATACATTTATTTATCGGATATAAGCAAAAGTCAAACAGTTATTATCAGAAGTAGAACAGGTGTCGGCCACGCGTTTGTCTCAAGTATTTCAAAGTTTTATGTCTGAAATATATCGTCGATATAATCGAAATACAACACAAGTCTTCCTTTACATACGCACAGAACGCATGCAATTCCGTTCAATTTCCTCATTTGTTAAATGTTAGCTCAACTCAGTTTGAGAGCATTTTATTAATCAAACTTTTGAAGCAAACCATTGAGGAGAAGATAAACACTTTTTAATGCATTGTTTTAATTGTTTTCCATTGGAAGCAAAGACTATCTTTACTTAATTACTGAACGCATAAAACAATTTTATTATTCATTTGTAATTTTAATGAATTCGAAACTAAGAATATATGAAAAGTTAGTATTGGGTTATTCACTGAAAAGTGCAAAAGAACTCTTAATTGGGAAGTGTTGTTCCGCTATTGTTTTGAATATGGTTTGGATGTCAAGCATATAGTGTTCAGTGAAGAGTGTTTGGTTGAGTCGGTATCAAAACTAATTTCTAAATCTAAGCTTTCGATCGCCAGCCATCTGTCTCTATGTTTGCATTTAACACTTTTCTTATTCAAGTGGTTCTGTATGTCATCATCTGAACCCAAAGTCCAATACAGCTCTCGATATGATTTTCGCAGAATTGTTACTTCACTCGACTGTTATTCTCGAGTTTATGTGATTTTCAGACGTTTTAATCATAAATTTAATTTTCATTCTCTCGACTTCTATTGAATAAACTCTTGAATTTTATATACGAATACATAAAAAATTATATTTCCTCGAATACAATGTCGTCTTTATATATTTAGGTAAAAGTTACTCAGTGTGACTGATGTCATAAAGATGCCTGCTCATATTATTAGTTTATTGCATGTTTGATAGAGCCAACTGTCCACTATTTATATGTTGGTCATTCTTTTGAAAATCATTTGTGCATTTATTCTCCCTTTTATTGAAAAATGAATTAAAGTATTGAAGTAAAGTATTGGACAATATTTTCAATCTATTATTTGTTCGCTTTTATTCATATAAATGTCAAGTCTTTCAGTGCACCGCAGGAAGACTGGAAGAGCAGATGTCAAGTCCAAGAAGTCATGGGTGAGGCACTGACTTTTGAGTAAGAGTTTTGTACAAATCTCTTGTCATTTTCGGGGCTCGATATTGAACCTGGATCATAAATCCGGTTCTCTTAAAAAAAAGACAAATTTATTGATATCTATGAATGTATTGCTTATAAAAAATCATTTTTTTAAAACGTTTTTTAATTTGAATGAATTGAGTCCTAATTTTGAGGGCATATGTATGTCATTGAAGTAGTTTTTGATGGATTCTTTATTTTCCCTTCAATTCATATCTCTTTTCTAAACAGAAATTTGATTCTAAGTTAAGAATCCATTAGTTTTTAATCTAAAAAATGGATTTCTTTGAGATTATTCAACACTAGAAGTAAACGTTGGGGTCAGTCGTAAATTCTTTTAAACTAAAACATAACATATGTTTAGTATTTGAAATTTGTTGATATTTCGCCAATTCATGGACTGAAATATTTGTCTCTATTTTTTACTTTCTCTGAGTATAGACTTCCCTAATTTCGTCAAAAATGGCAATAGTTTATTACATGGCTCATAGTTTTGGTATTTCTTTTTTTGCTTTCACTCACATTTGCTTCTGTTCTGCGAAAAAAGTCATATTTTCTTTTTAGAGAAGTTCTCCCAAAGGAAATGGGATAAAAAATAGAGTAAATCTGTGCGAGAAGTGAGCGATGGCTATGTTTTTTACATAACTTTCCTTTGGTTTTACAGCTGAACATATTTTCCGCTTTTTTTGCCTAAAAATATAAATACATTTGAGATATAAAATGTAATTTAAGTCACAATTCCTCGATTATAGTCCTCAGAATAAACCGCATAAAACAGATATTTCTCATCAGAAAAATCATATTTTCAGTGAAATTTAAATCTGATTTCAAAACATAAACAAAAGAATAAAAGGAAACTCAAAATAAAAGGTTTACTCTTAGTTTAGGCAAATTCTAAATTTGAGGCAATTTTTCACCTGTTTTTCTCACAAGAAAATAAAATTAACAAAACTTAATACTCCGGACTTACAATACTCACAATACACTCTTCTCAATGAATCTCCAAATACGTGCTCCAAAGGCGCGCCCCAAACCGTACGGCTTTTTATGGATGGATAGCTATCAATTGAATCGTAATATACCATATATTGAAAATTTAAATCTCCTTCTTCTTTATCCGGTGCTCTCTCTCTCTCTCTCTCTCTCTCTCTCTCTCTCTCTCTCTCTCTCTCCCTCTCCCCAAAAGAGGATGGGTTTATGATTTTGAGAGACGAACACAATCTTCGGTCAATTTTTTCAGAGCGTCAAAAAGAAATTGTCCCAACACTGAGAAGTGTGTGCGGAGAGTCTTGTCTCGATCTTTTCCGTTGCTAAAGTCGAGCGCCCGACACATCGTTTCTTTAGCTCGACTTCACGAGTTTCCTGTCCAGATGTCCTGCACTGCCATATGAGAGCACTGGAGAGTCACACTCAGCATACAATCGAGATTTATATACATCTTCCGCTTGCGATCAACTTTTTTAGAACAGATATTAGACTCTGATATCAAAAAAAAGTGTTTTAAACTTTTAGATCAAAGTCTTCTTCGATGCTATTCGTTGTGAAGTTGACTCCTCTTTTGATTACACAACCGGTGCCTCAAATTTGTTTTCACAAATGAAATTCATTTGAAATATTTTTCACTTTTTTCTACTGTTTATTCTGGATTTAAACCATAGTCTTGAAGAGGAAACAGTTGCCTTTCCCACGACATCACAACTCTTTGTAGTTCCCGTTCTCAATGTATTTTCTAATATACGCCACTTTTTAATGCAATGAATAAATTTTATATAATATTTACAAATAAACAGAATTACCATTGAATTAATATTTGACAGAATTGTTCCTTAAATTAATGACCGCATAGTTTTTGGTTTTTTGTTTGCATTTCAATACTAAGTAATCATTAATTTCTTATTCATTATATTTTATTATTTAATTCTTTACAAAATAATTTACTTTTAATTTATTATCTGATGAACAGTGAATACAAGTTTCTATTATCTAAACTTTCACCGATCATATCATTATTAATTCTGACCACAAAACCAGAATTTAATTGTTTTGTTATTTTATTTGTTTGAATAAAAACTATTTGAAAAAAATTGAAAACTCGTTTAAATGAACGAAAGTTTATGGAGTTATTTGTTAACGGATTCTAATATATTTATGTTAACAATATTTTTCAATAAAATAATTATTCTTTAATAGTATTGTTATATGAATATAATATTGGGTGGAGTTGTGCTCCAATATTATTAAAATGAGCCATAATTAATGTTTTATTCATTAGACTCTTATTCTTTTTCACAATTGAATCAAATATTCAAAAGCCGTCTCAAAGAAGAGACAAGAGTTTATTGAGACATAACACCAGATAACTGTTTGAATAGTATTTTCTTTAAATGCTTTTAATTATTTTCACCTAATATTTGATGTCTAAGATTTGAAGAACACATTTGAATTCATTGGAAACAAGTCTTGTCTCACTTTCTGAACAATCGTACAAATTATCATTTATTTCAAGTATGTTCTCGAATGACATCTTTGACAAACAAATGCCAAGTTTACATTTTTCCAAAATATTTGATAAGAATCTCAATTGAATGCATCGATAGTTGTGTTTAATAAAAATCATTGTATTTCGAAATAAATACTAATTAGAAATCTTAAGTGAAACAGACTTTAGTGAGACTTTTCGGATGTGTTAACTCAGAATAAATCTGATAACAAATCAAAAATAAGTCTTCAATCAAAAATGATTTCCGCTGTAAAAAGTTTTAATATTATTTCACTGTTTTGTTGATATCTTTTATTTTTCACAAAATAAGAGCAAAACATTTTCTCAACAAATTTTCGCATTCATTCACAATATATCGGTTTATATCGATTGCTGGTTGAGATAAAAATTCTAAAAATAAACTTTTATAAGTTTGGAGTAGATATTCTTTGAAATAGTATTTAAAAAATGCCTTGATACAAAGTTTCTAACTATTTATTTAAAAGATTTTATATTAAATAAATGCTTATGGTTTGACTCAAATTCAATGCAAACATTGGTTTGTATGAAGAATAGGTTTAAAAGTGATTAACAAAAACCAAAATTCTGTTTATTTTGAACTTTTCATAAGAATTAGAGAAGAAAACACATATTGGAGTCCATATGTGTATAAAAAGGCGAATTACAAATAAAAGTAATGAAGTGTTAGTACTATTAGTATTAGAAAATCTAATGCCTTATTTATATTATAAGTCTGCCCTTAGCACAGATGGTCATAAGACCTGAAAATTATTTAGTTTCTAATGTATGAAAAGCCAAAACACCTTTGATTTGGTTTTTTGAGTCATAGATCTGTTTATTTGAGAATTTGATTTTCTCTTAAAGAATATAAATAAAAGCATTAAAAAAGTTGTTGTATTGTAATGTTGAGGACAGACAACGGGCCACTTGTTATAATCATGTGTCCCAAGTGCTTATTGCTAGAGTATTGCCGGCTGTGCAGTCGTTTAACCTCAGTCTCTAACTGATACACGACTAACATCCAGATGTATGGCAGAGAAAAACGTCTTTTGAAGAGTGCCTCTACTCTACTCCTCACTCACTCCGAGGAAATCTTTTCAATATAAATGTCTTTTTATTTATGATTTTTAACAGATTCTCACTCTCTTAGGGAGAGGCAATTCACTCAATCACATCTCCCATATATCTTATGTTGTGCTCACCTATGGTTGTATGTATGTATCGCTATCTAAGTTTCGTATTTATGTTGAGTCGATCGCATCTGCAGTTTTTGTTGCACTACTTCTCTAACTTATTGATAAAGTAATACATAAGAGAGTGAATGAGAGAGAAAAGGAGAGAATGAGAAAGAGAAAGAGAGAGAAAGAAAGAAAAAGAGGGAGAGATAGAGAGACCTAATGTGTTGGAAAAGTTGCCCCTTCACCAGAACCAGCGCACACTAAGACCCCTCAGCACCAGTTCCTCGCAATAGATTCGGTTCTTATTTCTTTTGCTTATCCCTCACTTCTCTTTTCCTTTTTATATTCTTTTCACTCGACTCTCTTATTCTGTTCCGGTGCTCATTGCCAGCAGCAGAGCAGCCGGTGTTGACGCGTGCAACGTGTTGTCAAGACGCGTGCTGCATGTGCTGCCTGTGCTGTGCCTCAAAAAGACAGCTGCCATTACTTGCTTTTAACATATTGCTGATTACGAAAATGTTGAGACCCCCTCCACTTCCAATGAAATGAGGACTGGGGGGCTCTTCTCTAAAAATTTAAAACTGACGGCACGTGCCGTCAGTGCCGACATTGTGTGACTTTTGATTATGTTTAGACCGAGCCGTGTGCCCATTCCTATGAGTAATGCAATACATTTCAATACATTGTTGTTCGACAAATTCCATCACTCATTCATTTTATGTCTTTCCTCTGAATATACTATTTATGTTTCATAAATGAAAGTTAAGATTCAAATAATTAATTCATGAAATGAATATATCGTAGTATTAAAACTTTGTTATAAATCTATGTTCCAAACCCTACTATTTTATCAAATGGTATATTTCAAGTGCAGTCTTTATGGCAACTTTTGTCATCTAAAGAGAACCCCACATATGTTTCAATTATATTCTTATCTCAAATATTTTGAGCTAACATTTGAGATAAACTTTGATTTTGAGTCACAAAATATATAAATAAAATAAAAACAAAATAAATATCGAGACTTAAGTAAATTTAATTTCTGCGGTAATTCTTTATTAAACAATTGATTTATCGTTCAGTTGATTGACTCACTTCTGGAGTCAGTGTTCGGGAAATCGATTTCAGTTCAATTCTTGTTCGAAACGGGGAAACAAAACGACCGGAGTTTAAGTTTTTACGTTTAGTTTAAGAACTCTTATATTACGTTTCGATTCTTCTGAAACCAACTATTCTTTTAAATTTTCATAAAAGAAAGGAAATGGGAAATGGGTTGTGACTGTTGTGACTCTGGTCTCTACTGTTGATCGATTCTCACTATCGCTACACAACCCGAGAGAGAGAGAGAGAGAGAGAGAGAGAGAGAGAGAGAGAGAGAGAGAGAGAGAGAGAGAGAGAGAGAGAAACTCAGGCCAAGGAGACAGGTGTGCACTGGTTCATGGATGTGACAGCTGCTCTCTGTATCTTAGAGGCCGAGCGAATGCAGTGCTAAGGAGCAAAGGGCCCAAACACACACTCCAACAGGAAAGATGTCCATAAGTTTGAGTAGTTTTCGCTTTACATATGTTTAACTAAATTTATTCATTTACTGATTATCGATAATAATTGGGACACTCTTTTCATTATTTACTATTTTTTCAATATAACGAACGCTTATAATAACTTCTTTGGCATCAAAATAATAGACACGAAATGAAAAAACTAATAAACAAGTGAACAGATTGCGAGTATGACATCAAACTGACCTTATTCTCAATTATTCTAACTTATTCTCATTTATTTTCATTAATAAATTAGAGAAAATGTCATAATAGAGAGAAGGCATAATATTATTACTCATCTAATATTCTACTGGTTTTTAATGAAAAAAACACTTTTAAAACATTTGCTTCACTTCAAAGGATATTATTTGTGTTGAGTTGAGTCCGATATTGAATGAAAGGTTAGCTCCGATATCACACATCCCTTTCAATTGTCAAATCGGTTCAGCTCTTGGGTTACAGAATAATACTCAGAATAAAGGAGAAAAGAAAAGAGAGAAAAGTTTTTTTCTTAAAATTTCGGTTTAGAATTGTAAGTATACGCACGCGTTCTCAACACAAGAATCAATTGCGAGGGGACTCAGAACTGGTGGCTATACAGCAGTTCTCTTCTCTAGTAATGCGTTTCCTCTGTATTTCATGCGCTCTGAGGCGGGTTTAGATTGGCTGAAAAGGTGGTCTCTAGCAGAGCCCGGAGCGAGATTTCGGGACAGAGTGTGAGCTGAGCGTCGAATAGATATTGTGCTACTAGTCATCGGTTGTACCTGACTGTAGAAGGTTCGTACTGCAAGACTTGCCTTGCGATCAGCACAAGTATATACCGATCATCAGTTCATTTAAAATTATCAGTGCTCTCAAAGGAGACATTCATTTGAGACTTCATTTCCGATTTAATGAACATTTTATTGGTTGCCATTAATTATTGCCGTTTCTTATGAAATGTTCGATTGATGTCATCTTCTTATGACTATTTCTTCAATAAGTTGTGTTATCAATGAATTTATTCATCAGTTTATCTAAATTTCATTTCTTATGATTATATCAAATGAAGTTTATATTTGCGTTTAAGAAATAATTATTGAAAGTTATTTCTGTACTTAATTGTCATCCATTCCTAGTCTTGATCTCAAATATTGAAATCAATATAAAATTGTTTGTAATAACCGATTGATCTCTTGATAACTGGCGTCAACTCAGTTCAGCAATAATTGGATTAAACCTTAATATATATAAATTCAAATATAATATAAACTAAATTTTTATATAAAAAGTAAGAATCAAAAAGTTTTAGTCGTATTAACTGTTGTTACGGTCGCTGAGCGTCGCTCTCATACATATCGACACTTCTCTCTGTTGTGAATGAATGTGTTGTGAATGCAATACAACTTCAGTGAGAGAGTAGTGTTCGTCGAATAATATTCTCTAAAAGTTAATAATCTTTTCTCTTCTCTATTATAGCAATCAATCAAATAAGAAGAGTGAAGACGAAGAGAAACCAAAACCCAATTAACTGAAAAACTTTTGGACATCAAATTAACAAATCGTTTGAAAACATATTCCGATCATTTAATTAGACTTTTCAGTGAATTATGTTTTTGCGGATTAAACTCAAAGATTTCTAACAAAACAGTGATTAATAAGTGCTTGTCTTAAGTGTTAGTGTCTGACAAAGCAATCGATAGCCAGAAATGGCCCACAAATCATCAAATAGAAGATCAAATCTAATTATGTTTTTGATTAACAAACTGTTCATCACTTTTTTGATACTTAATTTATGCCATCAAAAGGTAAGCATTGGTTTTGATTAATATTTTAGTGCTTAACTCATCCCTTGTGTAAGATTTAATGTAAGCCACGCTTTGGATCGGCATTCAATCAATCCATACATTCCGTGTTTATTACAGTTTGTGTCCACTCGTGTGTCGATTCTTAGCCCAGTCTTGAGATTATTTAGAATTAATTAGTCATTAGTCAGTCGTTTCTTCGTTTTGATTACTTATTTATTTTATTTTCCGATCTTTTCTTATAAACAATTAATACTTTTTCTCTAATAGTGTTTAGTTTTGAGATCCTTTTGGGACTCATTTGTTTGGGCCGACTATTTAGTTGAGAGTCAGTGTTTCGTATACTCTGTCCGACAGTTTACTGTATTTTTCTTCTAAAAAGACGTTAATTTTCTTGTCTCACATAAATTAAAATATTTTTTTTCTGATAAATAATTTATAATTAAGTCTTCTTTTCGAGACATTTAAGTCTAGAATTTAATGACCACTAAAACGGTTTGCCTCAGACTTAGGCATAAATTTTCTTTCAAAGTGTTTATTAAAGTTTTTCAGTTTATTTGAGTGTTGTGTCAGTCCTTGCAATTAGTTTTAAATTTTTATCGAAAAAATTTAAGTTTTGTTCAAAAAATATTTCAAAGTTTAGATTCTATTGAAGACAATATCTTTAGTTTCTTCAGAAGCAGTTGTTTTTCGGTAGCAGTTAAAGTAAATTCACTATTTGTGTAGTGTTAGAGAGTCCGATAGCACAGCATATGATAGCCATTGGGAAGAGTAGTGTTTGTACTGCTTTAAGACATTGGACTCGAAGCGTGGGAACGACAAGACGTGCTTAAGGATAGTTTGAAGCATAAAACTTGACGTTAAAACTTTTTTTTGAGAAAAAGGTCGCTCTGGCAGAGGAACTAACACTAAGATTGGCCCTAACTCTGAGTGACTATTGAGCACAGGACAGGGCTATTCCGATATAACATTAATGCTGTATTGAGCGACTGAGTTATGTCGCACTCCGATTGTGAGATCACTTATGCTTACGCTTACGCCACCTCATAGTGAACACCGACAGAACCCACTCTTTCATTGAGAAACAATTCAACTCTTGTCTTATATATGACTTTCAGACAAAGAATATTCGCTGTAATAAATCGTTAATTCGATTCACATATTTATACCCTTAAAAGCATTCGTGAATTTTGTCGACTTTTTTAAAAGTTACCAAAGATTTTGATTTTTTAAATCTATTGCCTAACTTTTGCTCGATTATTCACTTCCCTCTCACTTAAATAAGAGAAAAGCCCAAACCAGTAGACACACCGATTATCTATGAGTTTGACTATGAGGTGCACTTTGAGGCTACTCTTTAATAGCCCATCAAAAGTCTTGTTTCCGATTCTCTTGTAAAGTATTTTTAAGGCTTTCAAGTTTTATATCTGTATTCAACATTAGTCTCAATACTTAACGCAAGTAAATAATGACTCAGAATATATGGTCGATCTTAGCGTTAAGTAACAACTTCTGTATTAATACCAAGATAAATTGTTGGCCAAATTCAATAAAATGATTTCTTCTCTCACAATCAAAAACTAATGCCAATTGTTATACACTTTAAAGAGATGTGAAGATTGTGGCCATTCATTCAGACCATTAGATAATTCACACGAATTAACTTTTCATTTACCGCTCAAATATCTATGGATTTATTTGTGCTCAGATGTGCCTCAGATGTGCTCAGACTTAAATTCATTCAAATAGTGCTCTCTTTTTCAATATATATATAAAATGCTTTTTCTTTACATCAAAAGAGCAAAATATAAGTAAAAATTTATATAATATTATAACTTATAAGTCAGTCAAACATAAGAGAAGAAATTTATCGTCCGCTCCGATAGTTTTCTGACTGCAGGCACTCTATCAGAATAGGTAGGCGTTCATTCACTTGTGCTTCAATTCTTATACATTAGACCCTCATCTCTTGTTTTAATGCCATATATTGGACCGTATTTTCAGTGAAAGTAAGGAAAACTTAAATAAATTATTGCCGAAAATATATCGAATTTTTCCTCTTTTTTGGGTTTCTTTTACTTTGAAATATCAATATTTAGTCTACAAAAATGTATTAGTTTTTAGTGATTTCTTCATTTTAGCCGACTTTGAAAACAACATTAAAAAATAATGAGAAAACATTTGGAATGGATTTCAATTGGATCTGTATTTTTGTGTTGAACTCAGCCTTCAAAATGAGTAGTCAGTAGTCAGTATTTATATTATTTGTAAGTCAGGTAGCATTAGATGTTATTAAACGCAAACTCTACGTCTAATGCTATTTCACGAGCCATGCATTAAGAGGTGGAAAGGCATGTAAGTCATGGAAGACATGCACTTCATCTCATATCTGTTAAGAGCAGTAGTTTTTCTCCTCTTCTTTAGAGAATAAAAAACAGTTTTGTTTGAATGCAGAAAACATGCACTGACTCTCAAAAAAAGTAACGATTAGGTACACTTTGCACTGCACTTGTATTTATTTGATGCCTATCCAGTGCTCTGCCTCACCCCTGCCATACACCTACTGGTCTTAATCCCAAGAAAAAATTGATGCTCTCATCTCATCTTATTCTTTGGTTTGTGATGTTTATGGCACGACTCGCTTCTGGCTATAACAGAGAGCGAACCCTAGAATTTGTTAATGTAAGGATCGGTATTGAAGGCCTGTGTCGAGTGGACACACCTTCCGAGAACTCTATACATGTATTGATTGAATGCCAATAATATGTTTTTATTATAAACTATTTTTGAGCTTAACTTTTATTATTAATAATTTATTATTGAAAGCCATAAATCCTTTTTGAAGTCAAGTATTTTTAATTAGTTTTTTAATTTTTCATATTATTTATAAGATATATATCGATGTATTAATTAAACGTTTGTCTATACTCTTAATAATTAGGTCTCATCTTCGGGTGTATTCGAGTTCAGACTAATTTCATTCATAAATGAATTAAGTCGTGACGCCATAGGAAATTGTTGTGGAAGTGCTATCAAAACAGAGAATAACAATGAAATATGTAGTGAAAAATGTCAAACATTTTTTCGTGTATGTCTTAAGCACTACCAGAACAATATAGACCCGAGTCCACCTTGCACCTTCGGAGAAGTGATTACCAATGCCTTCAACGACAGTTCCGTTTACTTTAAGGATAATACGATCGCTGGACAGGATTATACCCTGAGATTTCCGTTCAACTTTTCGTGGCCGGTATGTCAACACTCGATTCCATAATTAGTTTTATCATCACTTGTTTGAGAAGAGAAGTTCTCTCAGAGAGTTGTTTAGAAAATGTCTAAATATCTCATTTAATTAACTTAATCGGTGTTATTCGCAGTCATTTATATTTTAATTTTGTTGTTGTTTATTTCAACCAGGGTACATTTTCATTGATAGTAGAGGCCTGGCACAACGCTTCTGCATCTTCAATGTCGACAACGTCTAGAGGTATGTCTGAATGTCTGAATTTTTTTTTTTGGCTTTAGTTTACTTTCAATTAAGCGATTTTTAATTTGATTTAATGTTTTTTACTTTTTTGCTTCTTTTCAATCTCTGGTTGCGCTCAACTTTCTAATGAAAAAGTAGTTAAACGTCTGGTGAGAGCTCACCATTCAGACTGTCTGTTAGGAACAAGTGTTTGGGCGAACCTAAACTCCTGAATGTTTCGCATTAAGAGCTGAGAAAATGTTTATAAGTTATACTCGAGTTATATAACTATATCTTAAGATATATAGTGTTTCACATAATATGATATTTAAAAATAAAAGGCTTATGAATTGTGGGAATGTGTTTGTAATGGGAAACGATAGTGGAAAGGCATGGAAAGGCATCTCAGATTTTTTGGAGCTCATAGCTAAGTGTTAGTCAGCTCAGGCTAACAGTTGATATTCGCACAGCAGTTGGCGATGAAAATTACTGTCTTATGTGACTACAGGTTTGACGAACACATATACCAAAGTTATCGCACCGGCAAAAGATAGGCGGGTCCTTAACCGGACTTCTCTCTCATAGCGAGAGTAAAACTTTTAGTTAAAAAATGAAATATAAATAAAAAAAATTTATCTTTTCTTCTGCTTCTTATAAGTCGAAAAGTTCGTCATTTAAGTGTTTTTTCTTGAATTTTGTTTAACTGTGAGAAAATGAAAAGTCTTTTCCTTCAGTTCTCACATCCATTCTCTGAGTCTCCAAAAAATCTTTGATTTCAGATTTGTTTTTGAGTTCACTTAGTCTTGAGTCGAGTCGATATTTGGCGACTAAATCTTCCGATACGCTTATTATCTAAACTTTTCTTTTGGTTTTGACTTCTCTTTTGGTTATTCTGTTCTTTTGATGTCTGCCACCAGCTGTTCGCCTCACATATATCTTATAAACATATCATTTAAGTCCAGCTTTTATTGAACTAATTGTCCATTCGATCGATCGAATGGTGAGAAACACAACGTTTTCTTTTACCCAATAATTATAAATTTGAATGAATAGCTATTAAGACATTGTATGTATTCTCTAATGTTGTCGTCAGCTCTGGTGAGGGACAGACTCAGTATTTACCGATAATTGTATTTACGAAAGTTCTCTCTAACTATCAGTTAATGTGTTGTCTTCTGTTCAGTAGTTGTGTTGTCCACGACTTTTATTTAAACTTTTGGTCTTCTTATTAATACTCATCTTCTTTTCGGTTATGCACTGGATTTGCTGCCAGTGCTGTGTTAGTGTGGGAACATAGCCTCAGGTGCTTTTGCTCTTTTCGTGTGCTCTTTGCTTTTCAAGTCCTGCCACTAGAATCTGGTTCGACTCTTCCACTGTTCAGAAGATCTAAAGTAACGATAAAAAGAACAATTACTGGATATATATTCTTAGCTGCGAACCCCCATCACTACCATTGCTGCCCAACCATAGCTATCAATACTGCTTCCGACTAACGAACCAACACTTGAGGCTTCTATAGTTTTTGGGGAATGTGTCCCATAGCTATCCGAAGGGCCCATTTCTTCATTAGAATGTCTGTCTCTCTATAATCCCCTTTAATTAACAAAATTATGACAATTATGTCGGCATTAATTTTTGTCGTAAATAACACATAATTTTCTTAATTCAGAGCAGATCTAAGGCTAGAAATTACAATAAAAACTTAATTCCTGAGAATTTGTTTGAAATCTACTCAATTTCATTGTGTGCACAGAAGTGGTTATAATGACAGCTCAGCTCATAATACAGGCGAACAATAACTCATTTAGTTTCCGAAGAACTATTGTTTGAGTTTACTATTAGAAGAAAAGACCAAATCTATTAATAGCTGTCAAAGTTTGAGTCTTTTATTTGTATCATTAGGTTAGTAAGTCTACAATACTTTACCGACTTTTCCCCTCTTTTGTGTCCTCTCTATTTCCTAAGTTTAAGGGACAGATGTGATGTGATGAGTGACTTGTCGTCCGCGCGACTCTTTCTTTGCCGGAAACCTAAACTATTATTTATAGTATTTTGTGTACATATTTTAATAGCAATAAATTCTGTCATAAAATTTGTCGTTTTATACAAAACATTTTAAAAATTGTTTTCGAATCAAATGATTTAAAGTTATCTTTTCTGAAACCATGTTCTAAGTAATAGGAATGAAGCTAGCTTATTTATTGCCTGGATATAATTTTCATTTTCTTATAAAGTAATTTGATTCGTATAATTCAGAGCCTTTGGTTATAAAAGTTATTTCTAAAAGTTTTGGTCTTCTTTTTAGCCTTTTCTCAGAAATCATTGTAATTAATCTGAGTTTCAAAAAGAAAGAAATCAAAGTTTTTAAACTAAACATCGATTTAATGTATTTATTATAGATTTTCGCTCATTTTTTTATTCACTCATTTTCGGAGTACTTTTTAGAAGAATCGGTCGATTTATTGATCATTTGATTGGTTACATTAATTTGCTCTCACTGTCAACTATAGCCCAGAAGGCATCGGTTATATTCTTGGAAAATTTATTATTATTTATTTTATAGTTTAGTCAAACGTGAATTTATTGTTTTATTGGTTTGAATTAGATTTGAATAATTTTCTCAAAGAGTTTTCGGAAAAAATATTGTAGTTTTTGTCTCATTTTTACTTCATTTATATAAAAAGGCAATAATTTATTCGTTACTAATAGCACAGGTAGTCATATCATGAAATGGCATATCAGAACAATTTCGTGATTATGGGAGGCATTGAAATTAAAATACATTTTTTTTTCGTTTTGTTCGTTAAGACATTTACCCAAAAAACTAGGAAGTGCTGACCCGAGACATTATCGCTATTCGGTGGCTAATTCTAATTGTTAGTTAAATGTGCACAACCATCCATTTGCCAATCTATAGAACAATGAGTTATATATTTTATTCAATCATTTGATTGTGTCTTGAATTTCATGTTTAGTAGTATTTTAGTAATAATTGTGGCTTTTATTCGATAATTTTGTTTTATATATTATTTCAGATATTATTTTAGTATTACTTAACATAAGTTATCGACTCTCGACTACCACTAACTAGAGTTGGAATACAGATATTTATAAACATATATCAAATAATTATTCGGTACCAAAAAAGTTAGTACCCGTTGCAGTCGTGACATTCGAGTTCGTGTTCAGACAAACCCCTGACTGAGAATTAGCCGCGAATTCTTATTTTGTATCTAAGATTTTATATACGTTTTGATACAGTGCTGTCTCTCACATGAATTTTCTTATCAAAAATCATCATAATTTCAAACTCAGTTAACAATCATATGAGTTGTGGACTACATTTGACCCAAATTCTCAAAAAATGATCCGACAATAAATTCTATGATATATTTTATATGTTATGTCCAAAACTTAAGCTTCGATTGGAGTCAATGTTTATTTTTAACTCTTAGTTCTTATCGATGATAGCGTTTGTCTTTCAATTCACAAAATTCGTTGAAAACATATTAAATGAGCGGATATTCCGCTGTCAGAAGGCATTCCTTTCTTTCCTGAAAACCCCCTCCAAAGCTGACTAACGCAACCACTGATTGATGATCTGTACCCTCGAGAATAGGATTTAATTCAATTAAAGTTAACCACTTAATAGATTTGAAGTTTTCGGTCACTCATTGATTGCCGGCTCTTATGTTTCTAAGCATTTATGATCTCAAATGTTGGCCCACAAAGAGTTTACTATAGACTAAGACTTTTTGACTTCAATGAAGACAAAATGTCGAAAGTAATGCCTTATTATTGTTAATATCGCTTAAAGGCTTTCTTTTATATCCCAATTACTTGAATCGGATGTCTTCTAAATGTTCGGTCAATTCCCAAAACAGAAGCAAAATATGTGTCGAAATCTCACTTAAAGTCATTTATCATATTTTCGATTCAATGGATGACATTCTAATCCATACAATAAGCGGTTGTGAAGAAGAGCTTCAATTCTGTCAGTAATTAAAAATATCAGTTTTTTTGTTTTGAAGCATATGTTTCGCTGAATGACAGCACTCTTAGAACTACAGATGACAAGCGTTTGACCCATAGCTCCTATTTTTCAATGTTAAACAGCCCTGAATCTAAATTAGGTGCCGTCGCCCAATGTTTGTACCACTATTTTAAGATACAGAGCACGCGTACGTTATATTGAATGGTAGTAGTGGTCAACTGGACAGAAAGGAAAGGCTATTAATGCCCGGCCAACTCTACTGTTTCTTTTGCTTTGAGTATATCCTTGGTTTAATTTTTCTAAAGAACATCTGGCGTTTTGTGCACAGCCCAGGTCTGTCTCTTTATAAAGACTTCTTAAGCCAATCTCACCTTCAAATACACTAACAGTTCGGTTCACTTCCGCGCCTCATCCCATCCCAACAAATACTAATAGTTTGATATTCAAATCTTTATGACTTGTGTTGGGCAGTGCGTGTTCTCAGACGCACTTTTATTACCTTTGGCTCTCTCTCTCTCTCTCTCTCTCTCTCTCTCTCTCTCTCTCTCTCTCTCCCACTCTCTTTCTCTCTCCCTTATAAAGTGCAAAACAAAACTGAAAAGTGAGTCAACTTTTCTACTATAAAGGAGTGCTCTCAGATCCTGAGCTACATTGAGAGCCCTGAGTATATTCTTTCCCTCTCCTGGGCTCTCAATTCTGTCCCGTATCTCTCATGTCTTTTCAATTTTGACCGTAGCGTTCAGTCGTATGACTGCAATGTATTGCGTCTTAAGATTGGTTGTCCTTAAGAAGCAGCTGATCCCAGACCGTGAGAAAGTCTTCTAATTTCGCTCAAATTTATGCTCGTTCTGTGGCTGTGCTTTCATTAGTATAACTTCACCAAAGTTTGAGCTCTTTCTAAGAGACGTAAACTTTGATTTTCCTTCTCTTGTATTTAGAGGTCATCCGTAGACATATAGACAGCTGTTTAGACCCATATTTATTAGTTTTGTCAGACTTTTAAATCTTATTTTGAAAAGTTTTAAACCATTTTTTAATTTGATTTCCTGTCTCTTAAATTTGATTCAGACATTGACTCGAGTGGTGTTTCCCAATATCTTCAGTCAATGTCTGCGCAAAAGATAAGTCTTAGCATTATTTTCGTGAACTTCATTATTAAGTCTCGACTAATCATTAAATATAAGTCACACTCTTTTCATAAGAACTGATAGTTTATATAATATTTAAAATTAATGACAACTCATCGGAAAACATTTATCACTTTTTGTATTGTAATTGAAGTGCTCTTTATTTGTGATAAATGTTTGCATTCATACGATTTGACATTCAATTTATAACGAAATTATTTCTTTCTTTTCATTTGATTCCATGCATTCATTTCTTATTATTCAGAAGTTTATTATTATTCCAAAGATATTATTATTTATTTGCCTTTTATTGTACTCCAAGACTATTATTATTTGTTTGCCTTTTATTTATCATTAGAGAGAAGATAATTGAATAGTTTTTAGAAGATTTTCTATTCATTAGTTATAGTCTTATTCATTATACTTATTATAATTATAAATATTCGCCAAATTGTGATTAGACTCGAAATTCTTTGACAATTCATTCATCAGTTATTCACTGAATTTGTTATTAAAAAAATTCCGGAAAATGAACTCTAATTTAATTTTAAATTATTCAGTAATAATAATAATAATAATAATAGAAAAAAATATTTGAAATTCAATAATCCTTTGGTCAGTTGAATATAGGCTAGAGTTGATTGAAGTGTGCATTTAATTAATATTAATCATAAAACACAGGAAATATTGACTCCAATATTGTTGACTATATTTTGGGGTTCATTTGAAAACTTCCTTATGAACAGAGAGTGTAGTCCTTAATGTTTGTGTGAAATAATGGCAATGAATGCTATTATATGTATGCCATTGAATACACTTAACATTGACCTGCAAAACATGATTAGACCTAAGGCTAAGAATTGTTTCGCTACTAAATTGCCTGAACAGTGCGCTCAGACAAAAACCAGAGATAGAGTTTCCATTAAGTGAACTGACCATTAGAAGCACCGAATATATTGCTCTGAGCAGCGATACCTTCAGCTCTAATAAGCTTCGGAACCATAAACTTTTGCATCAAATTTTTGTCGATATTTTCTCTTTTTAGTTAAAGTGTTTTGAGCCCTCATTTGAGTGGTTCGGTAGCTCTGGAATGAGAGTGGAATGAGTCGGACGTCATGTCAGTAGTCGGCGATTATTTTTGCAAAATACTGTTCGTTGGTATTTCTCTCGGCTCTGACTCTAATGTAGTTTCAAATGTTTTAACAAACTATTCATTCATTAATGGAACGAAAGAAAAATACGAAAACCAGTAAATCATTTGACAGGTTGGGTCAAACCTACCGAAACATAACTACCATTTTTCTCCATTACTCTCCAGTCAAAGATTGATTACTGGAATTGAATTTCCACGAAAAATATTACATAATTTTTAAATAAATGAATTCAATTTTATTACTGACATTACGATAATTGGTTTCCCAAACTGTTTATCATAACTAATATTATAAAAGAAATGTTCGTATATTTTGCTCTACGATTATGTCATTTATTCGCTTTTATACTCTCGAAATAGTACTTAATCTGTTAAAATCTTTTCAAATCTATAGTAAAACTCTTATAAGGATTAAAATTGAATATAATCTCATACATCATCTCATACTCAGATTCACTGCTTCTGATATTACCAGTAATAATACTGACAACCTGTTTGCCCAACCGCTCTCTCTCTCTCTCTCTCTCTCTCTCTCTCTCTCTCTCTCTCTCTCTCCCCTCCCTCTCTCCCTCTCCCCTCTGTTATGTCTTGAGGCCATTTAACCTCCTTTTCTCCAATTAGAAGAACTTTTGAAACAACGAAAATAGTTTTACTCTATTTTTCGATACAATGCTTTTGAGTTGACTCTCATTTATATTTTCAACAATATTTCGCTTTTATTTATTAAATAATTATTCGAATTCTTAAACAAATTATTTGTTAAATATTGTAATTTGTATTTCGTTTTGCGTTTAAAAGTTTATTCATTTTGAAAATATTTAAATCTTTTCTCATAATTAAAAGTTAAAATTCCTTAACATTTTTCTTGTGTCGGAACTGAATTACATTCCAATGAATTTGAAAGAAAAACTAAAATACTTTTTCAGTGGACTATTGAAAAAAAGAGATAGAGATTGAGAAATGTTGTTATTCAGGATCTGATTTCGTCGATAATTTATTTTTATTGAGAGACAGAAGAAGATCGCAAAACACCCGAAAAGCAATGTTCAGACTCTTTATATAGGATTTGATTGAGCAATGATTTCATTTTATTCATTAACATTGACTACATTGACATCAGTTCAAAGGCAGTGATAGGAGAAAAGAGAAATTTTCTGTTCAAAAGCCATTAATGCGTTTTCGATCATTCGAGCGAAACATAATAATAAAAGCCGAGTCTCTCACAGATAAGCAGTAATTAATATAATGAATCTCTCGTTTCAAATATTCTTTTGCTTTTATTTCTTATCTCTTTCTCTACACTCGATTCGGTCCGGATTTATAAATCGATTTTTCAGTTTTTGCTGCTTTTGTTTCTTATTTCGTTTCGATAGTTTTTTAAGATTTGGTCGAAATAATTCTTAAACCACTTAAACCTCTTTCATAATCACAGAAAAAGTTTTATGATTTCTTAAAAGAAATCCAATGTAGACATTGAACTTGAAAAGGATGTATAAAAATGTTGCTTGCTTCTTTTTTTAACAATTTTATTCTTCTCTCACTCAAGTGTTAAATTAGAGTTATCTCTAAAAATCTTATAATTAGTTTTGATTTTTTGGTTTCTGTGAAAACACTATTTTGTGTTTAAATTACGAATAGAAATATGAGAGAAAAATGTCTTCAGTTAAGTCGTTGTTTGTCGTCTATGTGTGAGAAATACTACAATTTTGAGCCCAAATTATTTTGTGTGAGAATGAAACAAATGGAGAAGACTTACCAGTGTTGCCAAAAAAGCACTGGTAAGGTGACCAACCGTAGTTCCTCAACAAACATCGGGACTGAGCCCTTCACCAGATTGTTGTCGGCATTAATTTTTCCATTATTTTCTGTTTCAATTCCGAGAAAACTTTTGAACGACTTTTGAATTGCTATTAGACTCGCAATTATATAATCATAAAATATATACAAAACGCTGTTTGAAATTTCATAGAATTATCTCATTTTTTATGTCATTTCGATCTTCTGCTGAATTCCAAAACTACTGAATTTTATTTGATTTTAAGTTTTTTTAAGGGCAGTCATTATAATTGATAGTCTGATCATAACCTTATCTCTTGTGATAAAGATTTCTTGCTTTCATTGAAGCATTCATTTACTTTTTCTTCTTTTTTCAATCTTCAAAAAAGTCTTCATAGCATTTGTAACACAAATTTCTGACTTAAAGGCATTCATTCTTTTCAATTATAAAAATATTTTTTTCTTTTTCGGCACATTTTTTGCAGTAAAAGAAAATATTTATCAGAAATTTTAAAGTTTTTGTGCTTCGCTTTCAATGATTTGTTTGTTTCTCTCTATTTGTTGTTTATCTCAAAAAATTCAAATCAATAATTCATTTTCCAATTTATTTGTTGTCAATCATAGGCCGGTCAAAGACAATGACCCGAACTCTGATCACTCGTCTGGCGCTCTCCAGATATCTCAATGTCGACAAAAAGTGGACACAAAAGAGTTTTCAGAACAATCAGACAACTCTTAATTATTGGTATCGCGTCACGTGTCAGGAGAACTACTTCGGGGAACACTGCGCTTCACTTTGTAAGCCTCGTAACGATATACTTGGTCATTTTACATGTGGTCCCGATGGGGAAATAAAATGCTTGCCCGGCTGGGAAGGCAGCTACTGCCAGAAGGGTATGTCATGTGTTCACTCATTATTTATTCATGTATTGATTTTTGATATTTTCTTTTTATAGCCATTTGTCGTTCGGGTTGTAATCTGACGAACGCCGAGTGCTCTCAACCCAACGAATGCAAGTGAGTCCTAGAATCGATTAATTGATAATTAAATTGAATGCAAACAATACTATATATTCTATAGTATTATACAATTAATGGCATTAAAACTAAATATTTAATAAAATGTGTTCCACAGATGCCGATACGGATATGAAGGGCATAACTGCAACCAATGTATTAAATACCCTGGTTGTCTACATGGCTACTGTAATAAGCCGTGGGACTGTTTATGTGAAGAAGGATGGGGTGGACTACTCTGTAATCAAGGTATGAACGATTTCTTAATACCTCTGAAGAACTGACAATTTTTACGTAAAAACTCGAAACACTTATAATTATCGCTTTTAAAATATTTTGTCACAAATTTATTACAACTATTGCTTTGGTATTGCGATGATTGCGATTATTTCGATGCCCTTTAGATATATTTATATTCAATAATAAGTGTCTAATCTATTCATAAATATGTTTCGTATGTGAATCTTCTCTCGATATTATCGACTCTTTTTTATTAGTTTTTAAAAATTGCTGCAAACCTGTAGAGGACTCACTCTTTTCACACGAATTTGAGCCAAAAACTAAATGATTCGGAAATTTTAAATTTTGTTTTTTAGTTTATTTTATAGTTTTATAGTTACTTACGATTATTGTTATTATTTCTATTGAAAATTCTTTTCATTTGTTGAATACAATTTGAAATTTAAGACTCAATTTCTTAGAGTCAAAATGACAACCTTTTGGTTTTGTATTTGAATGGCTCAGCACAGGCTTAAGGTATAGTTCACGAGAGGATGAAAATAAAGAATAATAGCAATAAAAATAAGACTATCGTTGTATGCATTCAATTGTGAAAAGTTATATATATATGTATTGTATAATAATATTTAGTTCGCATGAATTGCAGAGAAATATTCATTCGATAGGAGTTTGAGTTTTTTAACACAGAATTAGTCGAAACTTGAGGTCAAATCAATGAGAAGACCAAACATAGTATAGCATAGAGTTTCTACATTGTATATAATGGTTTCTTCCCTTCAAAGGATGACCACATGCCAGCACTGAATCAAATAATTCATGAAATGCTCTATATTTGAATGTAGAGTTACCTTAAATATGGTTAACAAAGAGCTGATCTATGAACCGATAGCACAGGTCTATCATTCACTTGTTGTTCGTTCTTTTATAAGAAATATAATATAATGTTGGCTTTCAAAGAGCTCAGGGGTCGAGACTTTCAGAATATTTTAATGAATAGAATTACAACTTTTTGATTGTTTGCGAAGAAAGCATTCAATTTGTTTGACACACGATTTGCCACAAGTGTTATGTCTATCAAAAAAATACAATAATTATAATATTGATTATCATATTATTAGAAATGAATTCCATTAAAGGTTTGCATCGATTCTATCATTTATTAAAACATTTTTTCTTTAATTCTTTTGACAGATTTGAATTACTGCACAAACAATAAGCCATGTAAAAATGGTGGGTCGTGTACCAACACAGGACAGGGATGGTATACCTGTGACTGTCCCCCCGGCTTCACTGGAAAGAACTGTGAACAAGAAGTTGATAGTTGTGCTCATTTTCCCTGTTCTAATGGAGCCACATGTAAAGTAAGTACTATTCAATAAAATATCAGATCAATAGATTCTTGCCATTAGACCTCTGAAGGACAGGTGAACCTGACTTTGCATACAATCGTCAACTCTATTATACAATAACAGAGTTATATCTTTTCTATAATTTGTATTCAAAAATTGTTTAAATTACTTCAAAAATAACAATCAATTTCAGAGTCAATAGTTTTACCATAGGTTTAGCATAAATTGAGCATGGTGATGTTTTTGTTACTTTTTTCTAAGCATCTGCTCTTCTCTAAGCCATACCATCACTAATACAAAAGTCAACTCATTTTGCAATAAATTGAGTGAAAACAGATGATTGTCTCTAAGAAAATCATTTTAAAAGGAGAGTACATCTGCCCCAACGGTAGCCCCACCAGTCGTACACCTTTTGATGCCAATGTGTTGTCAACATTTGACTGATTATCGTAAACCAAATTTACACTTTTAGACCATCTCTTCTTTAATTAGTTAAATGAAATAAAGATTAGGAAAGTTGTAAAATATATATATATTGTGTCAAATGAACACAAAAGAAGACTTAAGTTTATTAAAAGATTTGATTCGGTTCTCAATCTTTCAGACAAATTGAAGCGAACCTATAGTTTAATAGTAAAAGTATTCCTTAAATTAATCTAATATTTATTGGCGTTCAATAGTTTAATATAAGACAGGAATGGATTGCGTGCACTCTTTTCTCCTCTCTATCACACAATATATTCCTAATTGAAAGCGAAAGGAATTTTTTCTTCGCTCTGAACATCAATTCAAGCGAAACAATAGGAGTTTTATTATAACGACTGACACATCCGCTAATAGTCTCATAAATTAAACTCCAATTCCGAAGATTATACAATCAAAATGGAAGACAACCTGTGAGACAATGCACTCCATAATTGTATAGTTATGACCAGATTTCATCAAAAGTCTGTTAACACCTTTAAAAAAGACTAACAATACTAACAATAACACTGTTTTAGTATAAGTGGTTCAAAGAAAAAAAGAGAAAAACAATAATCTTGTTTTGTTTGTTCTCTATTATTATTATTTAGTCTTTTATTTATTAAATGTTTTTTTGTATTCGAATTTTTCCACTTATTTTGTTGCCTATGTTTGCAAAATTGTTTGTTTGAGTGACTCTTCTGTTGGTATCTCTCGAAAACGGATAGCATTTGATTTGAATGTATTTCATGGAAATATCAAATAATTTTATGTAAATCTATTCTATTATTTGAAGTCTAATTCTTTTTCATTTCTTTCTTTGATTCAAATGTTGATCATTGAATGCAATGAATTATCCTGAGCTGACTCTCGTGGAGATGCCGTCAAATGATAGCATCATTATTATCAATCATCAATACTCGTCTTTAAGTTTGCACGTGTGCTCATAGAGTGGCCCCATATCAGTAATTGAACCTGCTATTTGATGCTATTTGATGGCTGAGCCATTATCCCTAACACTTGACTCTTTCTTCCAATTTATACATTAGTCAAATGTCTGATTTAATAAGACCTGGAAATACGTGTCCGCATAAGACTTTTGTGAACCGAATATAATTCATTGTTAGTCAGTGTCTGCCCCAAAGGCACACATGACAGCACTGTTTCACGAACGCCAGCATAACCTCTATTATCACAATTTATTTCAGTCTATTCTTTGACTTCTCTAATGTTTCTGAAATAGTTTTGAATCCATTAATTCATATTATATTTACTTCTGTTTCTCTTTTCGCACAAATCTTTTGTTTTTATTCATATTTTTCTCTTTGGATTCGAATAATTAACTAATTATTTATCATATTTTCGATAATATTTTATTCATTACAAACAAGTTTTAGTCTTCAAGTTTCGTTATATCTATGGTTTGCTTTTAAAGAAAGAAAATGAACTGAGTTTTAATTGACAATCAAAGGCACAATCAATTCATATATTTCTTAACTAATAAGTTGTGAGTAATTGAGTTGTTTTTCAGCCAACAGTTATAATCGACTTTAAATGTATATTAGATTCAGATTGAATTGAAAGCAATGTATGATTTGGAAGTGCATAACATATCGATATTTGCATTATTATTATGATTGGGTGTCACTCTTTAGGGCACTGTTTAGGCCGAAAACTCCCTTATCTTATGCATAGACATGAGTATAATGTTCTCTAAAATAGAGAAAAATGTTTTCTTGACGTTTAACATAACAACAAAGAATAAGAATCGGAGGAAAACGCCTACGATTTCGAAGATTTAATTTGTATTAAAGGACTCGTTTTGAGTGGCGAATGCAAAGTTCAGTAGTTGTCATCTGAAACGGATGTCTCACTGCAGGAGTCATTGCTTGCGTTCCATTCGATTGATATCTTTTAACGTTTCATCTTTTTGTCCGATAGAGTGTATCGTCCAATAACTACACGTGTGAGTGTCCTCTCGGATACTTTGGCAAACATTGCGAGACAATGGCCAGTGTCTGCACAAACAACCCTTGCTCTAATGGCGGTACGTGCGTCGACGGTCCCAGTGGTTACCTCTGTATTTGCAAAGTTGGTTATGAGGGAGAAAACTGTCAGATCAAGCAAACAGACTGTGATCCCAATCCATGCACTAATGGTATACAACAATTCATATTTATTTGTTTTTTTCTTTAAAAGTCAACAAATATTTAAAAACAATTTTTATAAACAATTTAAACAAATTTTAATTCTAATGTTTTTGTTGAAAAGGGGGCAGTTGTGTGACAACAGATGACGATAACTACCGGTGCAACTGTCGCGCAGGTTTTGCCGGCGATAACTGCGAGATAAACATTAATGATTGTGATGTGAACCCGTGTTTCAACTCTGGCACCTGTATTGATGAGGTCAACTCATTTCGATGTCTTTGTGTTCCGGGTTTCATCGGCGACCTGTGCCAGGACAATGTCGACGACTGTTTATTTAAGCCCTGTTCAAATGGCGGAACCTGTCTCGACTTGGTCAATGATTACCAGTGCAGGTGTGCGCCCGGATATACTGGAAAAGACTGTTCGATAAATGTGAATGAATGTGAGCCCAATCCCTGTCTCAATGGGGGTATTTGTGAGGACGGAATTGAAGAGTTTGTTTGCAAATGTCCGCCCAATTATTCGGGAAAGAGATGTGAGAACTCAATCATTAATACAATAAATTTGATTGCATTCGACGTGAGTTTAAATAATTCTACACATTTGCCGATGACTGTCATCTCTGGTGAAAAGACAGAACCACTTTCTTCAAAACAAGTGATAGTAATCGTATTGGTATCGATTAGTGTTCCGCTCATAGCACTGGTCGCCGCCATTTCCATAATTGTGTGCAAACATCGAAAACATTCGGCAGAAAAGATTAGACGACGAGAAGACGACGAAGTCAGGCGTCAAAACGAACACAATTTAGTGACTTCTATGAACAATAAGTGCGGGTTTGACAGTCATGTCGTGCCCACCGCTAATGTGATAGTTAATGCATTGGACAGACCGCCGTCTCTCAACCATTTGAATCGAGGCAAAAGTGCGACTCTGAGTAAACTCACAAATCATGAGATCTATGACTCCAAACAAAATATTTATTCAAATAGACTATCGATTAACGAAAAGTCAGCGACACTTCAGTCGCTAAAAAAGACAAAATCAAATAATAAACTGATTAACACTGAGTGCACTTCAGTCAACAACAATAACAACAACAATAGGCCAGACCAGAGGCCCGCCTCTAAACTCATAGTTGACAACATGGATCGTAATGTCGTCAATCAATCACCGGATCCTAAACAGGACAGCATTGATAATATGACAATCGAAAGGAGAGGTTCATTACCTCATCCACAATCAGTTCCTAATCCATTAAATAAAAGGTAAGCATTCGTTTAATTCATTTAACTTTTATCTCAGATTTTATTTCTTTAAAATTTAAATTTCATTTCATTATCTCTTTTCAAATAATTCTTTTCTGAACTGAAATTCTTTTTCCGATAATTTTGTTTTTATTTCAAATAAGTATTCGCTCTCTATATCTGTTCTCACTCTTTGGATCCAATTTGTGATAAACATTGAAATTAAGAATATTTTACATTCTTTTGATGGCATCTAATATTCTCAGCAAAAATGATTTCAATCATTAGTTTTGTTGCTTTTATTTTCTGTTTTAACGTCTGTTCTCTCAGAGCAGCAAAAATTAACGATAAAATTAAACGAATGTTTCGCTCATTTTTTTGTCTCTTTTTTTAGTGAGTCTTCAATAAATAACTCGACGATAGCACTGAACCGGACTATCGACTCAATCAATAGTCAAAACAATTTCCACAACAATATCAATATCGCGACTCAACTGCACCGTCACAGAGCCAGTGGCCGATCAAATCATTCAATATATGTGATAGAAGATCACTACTCTCAGCCCACGTATGCGACAATACCCGACAAACTTTATGCCACAGAAGTGTGATCTTAGTGTTAGCCCACATAAGAGTCACTCAATTATAAGACACTTGAGATTAGACTTTTAATTAGGGTTTCACTGAAATCAAAATAAATTTAATTTAAGATTAAATGAAGGATTAAAGTTGTCTCTACTCTACTCTAAGTCCAATTAATTTATTTTAATTATTATTATTGATATTATTAATGATATACTAGTTGTTGTTCTGCCAGTGCTGTTGAAGTGCCTTTAATTATATATTAATTATTAAATATTATTATTATTATTATTTGTACAGTTCTTATACGAGCCCAACATCACAACCACTGAATCAACATTTCATTTGATTATTTGCTGTCAAATTCACAAAAAATGCACTAATCTTTTCATTGACTAACAAATTGATTATATTTTTTAGTTGTTTTTTGTCACAACTTTTTTGTGTCCATAAAATTGTTTTCTTTAAAATTATTATTTTCTCTAAAAATTATGTAACAAAAAAACCAGAAAATAGTCCGAATCCGAGACTACTTTAAAGAGAATTCATTAAAAAATTACTCTTAAATAAGTTGTCTCACGATTTAAACCTCTTTTTTTTGATTCTATATTTAATTTTTCCAAATCATGAGAATTGTTTCAATTGACTATTTTTGTGTTTTTTTCAGAGCCCTATAGACTATACCCTTTGTTACGATTCTATCAAATCATGAATTTTATTGATTACTGAATAAATTAAAAGACAAAAACGTTATTTAAGTATTATTTTGTTATTCATTTCTTCTGTTCATTCATTTACTCATTGATTTGCTTTCCATCATTTCATAGATGAAACATAAAAAGAGCTTTACTCATATTATTATAAAATAAAGATTAATATTATTTTTATGAAAATAAATCAATGAAAAGCTTTGGCTTTAGTTTTGTTTTGTTATATACTTAAGAATAATGTCTAAAACGAATGAAATGATTATTATTTTTTTGAATAGATTTCAGACCATTAATCGGATGGAATTCTTATCTAATTTTATTTAAAGTCAAAAAACAATTTTTGTTATCTTATATATGATTTTGTAATTAATGTAAATAAATATACTATAATTAATTAATTATAATTATTATACATTAGTATTATATAACTCACGAATTATTTGACTGAATATTTAAACAAAATATTTTCACTCATTAGAGAAAACTGAGTGAATAAAAGTGTCATTAAATTCATTGTCATATCATTGAACACCAAAATAATAATAATAATTGTTTTCATTTCGAAAAAATCACATTTTTTTCGTTTAAAAATGTAAATAAAAATATTAATTAAGAAAATGAAATATTCATTGAATTTTTTTTTTCTCTCAAAACATTGAAATTCCTGTGGATTCCCATCGATAGTGGAGATCCACTGTTTTAAACTGACCCTCATATGAGTTCAAGTTATCTACATTTTAAGTTCAAGACTACAAAAGATTCGATGTTTTTCTGAAAAGCATTAATAATTAGTTTTGAGATTAATATCAAATATAATCACGACTTCACTCAAAACACATAAGAATTCAACTTTTTTTTAATCATAAAAATATTTGGACTTAAGATTTGAAGCGAATCATCACAAGTCTTGTCATTCATTCAAACATTTTATCGTTCATTCATTTAGTAAAAGATTAAAACTTTTAAAATTGAGGAAAGAGAGGGGAAACCACTGGAAAACCATTGGAAACATTAGAAACGTTTCATTTCTTTTTATTTCATTTCTCTTTAGCCATATATTAATAAAAACGATTCGTTGCTTTTCTGTTCCCTCTGTTTATGTGAAAAATATTTCTCTCATTTTTTCTGGAAAACTATTTCTCTGACATTTATTGCTTTTATTTGTATCTTCGGTAAGACCGGGGGCGCAGTTATCGCCACTACTTTTACCACTTTTCTCAGACATCACTTAAAGCTTATGAAATAGTTTAGAGACAATTAAAATTCCGATTTTCACGAAAGGAAATGCTTTTCAACTTTTTAGAGATCAAAAGTGAACTCCAATTGCAACTATCGATACACATCTATTCTGTGCCCTTTTTATCAATGGTTTAAAACTTAATTAAAAAATTAAAAATTGATTATTTCTGTAGAACTCAATCAAAATGTTTTCTTTCTTTGACTTAACTTTTAATGATTTACTTTTAGTTTATGTTTTTTCAGTCGAGTCATCAAAAGTCTGATTCAATAAACTTATTCTGTGCCGTCGGGTCGACACTTTTGGACTCTGACTGTAATAACTTTTTTATCGATGAAAAGATCAGAATAATTGAATTTTTGGAAATTTCCAAAACTACCTCATCTGAAAAAAATCTCATTCACTAGAAGTTAGTTTTGAGACATAAAATAATTTGGTTTTGGAGAACATAATTCCCTAAAATGTTGTGGTATTTGTGTTGTCGTAAAATGTAATGAAATGAAGGTCGACAGTGAAAAGGGTTGTTCCCACTAATAGCCAAATACTGACATTTCAGGTGTAGGGCTATTACTAATGGCTAATAATGAATGTGTTTTCTGTTGTAAATAAGGAGTGAACTGAAAATACTGTTGAAACCAACTTTTTTAGGACAGGTTACTGAACAGAATAGTAACCGTACCTACATTTGAACCCTTATGTTTTCCCGTGTGAGTGATGTTTGTTAGAAGTGGTGCCTAAGTAGCCCTGTTTTGTGCGACAACAGCACCGACTATTTGGCCTTCTCTTAACAAGACATCATTGACAAAGTCTATGCGCTCTAAATGTATATATAGAAAGACTTATTCTGTTCTGCTGTCGATTCTTTTCATATTCTCACCAAAACTATAATAATGTGTTTTTAAAGTCATTGAACGATACTTTTCATAAAAAATGACGATTTCTTGTAATGTGATATTAAACACACCTTTCAATAAAGTTATGTCTTATAATCGAAACAAAATATTTTTGAAAATATCTTATATATAATTATTGTTTAATCCTTTTATCAAATAAATGATAGAATAAAAAGCAATAAAACTATTTATTCTTCGCTTGTTTTTCATTCATAAATTTTTTAGGATTTGTTTTTCATTCAGATTTGATTCATTAGTGAGAAATGGACGTCTTTTAAGTCTTATATTCAATCGAATGATTTCAAACAAATTTTAGAGAAAAAAAAGTTAACTTAACTTAACTTTTACCTAAAGTTAAGTTTTTTTTTCTTTTTGGTTTCATTTAAAACAAGTTTTCTCTGGAGATTTTGTCCTCAGAATAGGCGATACGCATGGGTTGCTGTCTTCGCACGGGAAGTACTCTTCCATAAGAAAAGTGCATTTTTTCAAAAGTATCCAACGCTTGCAATAAATTCGGTCTAATTTATGATTTCAAAATCATATTATTATTATTACTGTTTGATGAGAGCAGTACTCAGAATTTAAACCATATTTTAGGATCAAATGAAAATTGAAACCATTTTAATCCAATCATAAGATTTGGTCATCGATTCAATAAATTTTTTTCTTAAGGGAATTCATAATTCTCTCTGAAAACGTCTTTACTTGTATTTTCTTTTTGAGTTGAAACATAAATTAATTAATTAATTTGATATTAAGTTATAATAAATTATTTAAGAATAGTTTTAGAGGACATAAAATGTTTATTTCATTTTCTTATATTATATGAATTGTATTTTCGAGTCAATCATTGAATTATTTATTGAAATTTTATGGAAATAAGTGAAGTCATTTTGTCAATTGAAGTTATATTCAAATGAACATAATAATAAACTAGATTACTTTCTAAATTTCTTTTGTTCAAAAGTGAAATACAAATTTTCGAATTCAAAAGTCATAAAACAACTTAAGTTTGAGATAATGACTAAACTTAAGGATAAAATAAAAAAAACTTCATCTTTTTAAATATCTAGAGAAGAACCGCAATATCCGTTCTCTCTCTCTCTCTCTCTCTCTCTCTCTCTCTCTCTCTCTCTCTCTCTCTCTCCCTTCCAATGAGTAATCAATTATTAAATTATGGTTTAATAGGGAAATAACGAGAAATTATTGTTTAATAGACATACCATTTATGTACATAATATGTCATTACATTTAAAAATAACCTAGTATAGTGTTTTTTTTAATTTCTACAAATTACTAGTAAATATATGGACGTACACGAAATGTGAATCATTTAGCAAGAATATCTTTCGTTTCTTAATAGCAAGGTATGAGATATAAGTTATCATTTAATCTTTTTATTGACAATTTTTGAGATTATTTTTTCCAAAAATAGTAAAAAAATTCTTTATTTATCTCTGAATAACAATTCAATGGATTAATAAATTAAGAAAGTATTCAATAAAAAAGAGATAATCATTTGATAAAAAGTCATATTTTTTAATTAATTGACATAAAAATGAGTCATGAATTGATTAGTCATAAAGTAGTAGTGAACAGAACGATGACCAGAGCTATGAGTCATAGGCTATGACCAGTGCTTAACACTCAAAAGATTTGATTGATTCAGTTTGAAATGTTTGTCAAAACATAAGATTCTTATTAAAAAGAATTGAAGGCATTATAGCATATATTAAGTATATCTTAAACTCTGAATTTGTATGCAATTTGTTCGAAGTGTTTACTGACGTTAAGAAATGAGAAAATTTGACAAAAGAATTGATTGAATAGTTATTCATTCATTGAAGTCATTGAAAGAAATCCTAAAATTGATAGTATTTTTGAGTGGATATTCTTAAAGGCTTTCGAGTAATTGTCGGGATTTTGGTTAGAAATTGACATTTTTGGTCATTTGCGGCAACGAATCGATAATGTCTTACAATCAGAATATGAGTGAAAACTGCGGGACATGTCGTCCCGTATTTTATTTGGTCAGTGCCTCAGCTCTGTCTCAAGGAATGGCTTTTGTGGAGACGCGCCTCAAATGATTTATGAATGCGATTCACATTCAATGCTTTCAATTGTTAATGTCTTATAACGTCTTATAATACTTGTGTCCAACCGTTAATGCCGTTAATGTTTGTTCATTAGTGACGGTTCATTTGAAGTGTCCCAAACCCATAATAAACCGATTTTAAGTACTCCCGACCTCTCTTTCCTTAATTCTATGACCCAAAATCTCTTCACATATCTCTTAACAATTGTTAGCATAAAATCTTAGGGAATATCTCAAGAATTTTTGCATCGATTTCTTTGTAAGTAATTTACGATTTCCTCGAATCGTTTCAAATATTTCTTATTTATATAATAAGTAAAAGTTTTACACTTAAACCAAATGAAGTGATCGACAAAATTAAGCCCACTTTCTATCAGATATTATTTTATTGCCCAAACATTTGAAATGTACGCCTATTTTGCTATTACTCTGTTTAGAGCTGACGTCAAATATCCACTTCTTGTGATACAGTCTAACCCATCAATTCGTTACATTCATATCACTTGACTCTCATTGAGTTTAATTGAGTTCATTAGAAGATAACTAAATCTTAAGATTTTTCTTAAGTATTTTTTCAATAGAATATTAGCAAAGAATTAAAAGACAATTAAAGAAAAGAATAATTTAAGGCTTAACATCGTTTATGTGCTGAGGCTTTGCAACAATGGAAAGGTTTTACATCATTCAGTGCTGAAGGCTTTGGCTGTGCTTTCGTTGTCTCCGGATTTACGGCACAAACGCTGTGCGCTTTCAATGCATTTTCCAAATCAGTGTTTGTCTCATCTCTTCTATAATTAGACTTTTATTTTAGTCGAAATCCGTTACTAAAAGATATAAAAATGAATATATCGTAGCCTTTAATAGTTTATTATTAATTTGAAATTTTAGTCAATTAATTAGTTTATTAGTAGTTATTTATAATTTAGTTATATTTTTGTAATTTTAATAAATAAGTTATTCATCAGTTTATCGAATCTCAACCACTGGTGAAGTGAATTGTTGTCAAAAGCCATACCATCGCCACATATATTGACCAATAGTTTACTGTTTGAGTGACTGGCGCTGTCTTTTAAACACAAATCAACACATGTCTGCTCTTTGGGTCTTCGGCTACGGATCCCTCATTTGGAATCCAGGCTTTGAATACAAGGAATGCAAAGTCGGAAGGATTGAAGGCTATTGTCGTCGTTTCTATCAGGGAAGTGATACACACAGAGGATCACCACAAAGGGTTAGCCATTCCTTTAATTTTTGAATTTTAATTGCAATCATTTCCTTGAGAACAGCACTAATGCCTTAACACCCGATTTCAAATTTATTTCATTTTCGTTGAATTGTTTTTTGTTTTGAAATGAATGACAAAACTTATAAAAAAAGTTATTTTGTGTCACAAATTAATTAGAAAATGCGTTCAGAAATTAATTTATGCCATTTCTTAGCCTTTAGTTCACATATTTTCCATTAAATTTATTTTTTTATGAACTGATCTTAAATAGAATGCAATAAATTGTGAGATCTTTTGCGGATAATTTTAGTTTTGAGTCCTTCACTCGATATTTGAGAACTGATCTCATGTTTGACTGAAAAGTGAACACAAATTTACTGTCAAAATGACTAATCGATTGGAACTACACCTAAATATTGCAAACTTATGTGAAGCACTTCCAGAAGGGTTGGCCCGCAATTTAGTTAACACTTCCTCTAAGATCACATCCATTACCCAAATTTGTCTCTCAATCCAATGTTATTTGATTTTAATGCAAAAGATATCATCGAAACTGATTTCACTTTTTTTTTATTGCTTTAATTGTAATGAATAGTCATTTGATGTAAAGTTTTGGGCAATTAATCACTTTTAATAATTAGTTGATATGAGGCTATAATTTACTCTTTTATACTGGAATTACACTTAAAGTAGAGGTCATCGACCATTAGATGCCATGTGTTGACCAAAAGTTGTCTCTATTTACAAACATATCTTCTGTTTCTAAATATATACCAATAAATATATCAAATAAATTATTGACCAAAAGTGGCGGAACAGTTAGTTATCTTTCAGAGGCAACGATAGTCTTATCGCAAATAAGGAAGACTTTTGACAAATCAATCATTTCTTTCAATGATTTTCTCAAACATTTATATCAATAAAATCCAAAAATAACTTTATTTAAAGAAATTGTGAAATCATTAATAATTTTTAGATAAAATAAACTGAATTATTGATATTTTTTTCTTATAATAATTTTCTATTTCCAAAGATATTCCGCCCAAATGTGAAGTGCAGTCAACCAAATCTTAAGATCAAAGAAAATTTATAGATATCGGAATCAAATTAGTTAACATTTGTGACACTTTTTTATATAAATTATTTACTGAATAAATAAGCTTTACTTCTATACTATAGTTATAAATCTTTGCAATTATTAGAAAATATAGTATTTTAGATAAATTTTGTGAATTTCACTGATAATATTTCATTACAACTTTATTACCTAGTTAAATTTATAAAAATTGTTCGAAATTTATTTAAATTGAGATTTGACTAAAACAAAGAAAAAGTGCTTTAATTTTTCAGTGAACTAATAAAATTCACACGAATTTTATTTATCGAAATATACCTTATTTTTTGAGCAAGTTCAAATAATATAAATTTGTCAATAATATCAGAATCTGAATAAATTAATTATAACCCGTTTTTTTATTTGCTTTTAATTGAAAAACTGGTTTTCATTTATTTAAAATTTCTTTTGTGTTCATTAAATTTGAGATTAATTGACGTTTGAGTCAATCAAAACTCATTACTTTTCTGATGATTTAATAAACAGAATTTCAATTCAATATCTCTTATCAATAGATATAAGATTATATATATATCGAATTCAATTATTTTCAGATTATTTTCCATTTGATCTTAACTTTGTTATGGTTTTATTAATTCAATTTGAAAGTAATCGATGAAAATGTTTCGATTAAACATATGTTAAGAAATTTTTATTCATCATTTATTTGATACCATATTTCAAATGTTTTATATAATTCTAGTGTTTTTCAGTTCAATTATTTACATTTGAGTTCTTTTTTTTGTATTTTAACTGAAAAATAGATTTAAATATCAAAATCATTGTAATTGAAAAAACAGTAGCGAAGAAACATTTATTTTAAAAGTGTTTATTCAGTAGACTTTTATAAATATTTGGAAAACTTCCACTGCCTTGACTTTTTTTTATTAATCGAACATGATAATTGTATTCTAGTATAACAGAGCATCTAATTTGCCAGGAATTCCGCTGATTTAAAAAAAACATAATTTTTATTGAAATTTATTCGATATTTTTATATTTATATTTAGAAATATTTGAGTCCTATTTTTCAAATATTAAAAAAAGAGGTTTTCATAAAATTTAACCCAAAATTATTTCTTTAAAATGATTTTATTTAATTCAATTTGAAATTTCTTGTATGTTATGTATAGATTTCTTTTAAAGGATATCCTAATCATAAACTTTTAAAATCTATCATTATAAATTTTTAATACTATTTTAATAAGTTACCAAGTAGTATTTATCAAATTTTAAAATAAATTAACTTTATCCTGCTAATGACAAGTACCATTTGGTAGTTTATCTGAGATAATAATAGTCACTCTTTTAGGTTTATATTCGGAATCGAATCTAAATTATTAAGTTTTTTGCCATAAATTCAAAGTTAATTTTAGTAATAATTAGTTTTTTTTTCTATAAAATATCAAAACTTTTTTCAAATTAGATTAAAATGTAGTCATTTCTTCCCTTAAATACATGAGAAGTAATCGAGTGAAGCAATAAATTGAAGTAAAGTTAGTTTATTATCGAAACAAAACTTATCTTTTGTCAGATTTGAATTGAGTCAGACTTAATGACACTTTTTATTAGCTTCGCTTCAATTTTTTCAGTTCCCAAACCCTTTTTATAACTTAACTCCACTTTTCACTCATCGATTCATTTTCTTAAAGAATTCCCTTTTTGTTTATTATATAAAAATACTAAAACTAATCTTTTTTCAACAGTTGGGACGAGTGGTGACACTATTAGAAGAAGAAGGGGTGAGTTTTTGTTCAGTTCTTTAATTCGTGTTCATAACAATCAATTTTCAATTTATCAAAAATTAAAAGTTTAAGAACTGCCCTTTCCTTGAGTGACAGGACTATTATTTTTGACAATTTTTAGTTTAATTTAATAAAGTTTTATATTTGAACTGAATTTGAAAGACGACAACAAAACAGTTTATTTAAATGCAATTAATTGTTTGGCCCTCAAGTCATAGAAGAATACCATTCCTTTAGAAAAGTCATTAAAGCCTACAATAATTGGCATTTATTAATATAATAATGTTTTGTTGTTTTTATGGTTTTACTTTTGGTCACAAGTCTTGAGGGAATCTGAACTCTCCATTCATTTAATTTTGAGAGCACCCGACCAGAGTATACAACTCGTGCTCTAATGTTAGGTTTTGTCATGTCTTATGTGAAGAACAGGTGACTGAACTTCAAATACAAATAATTTTGTCCGAAGAGTGCGGACGGGTTTCCTCTGCTCTCAATTTGTAGTGAAATGCCTCCAGAATGAGACCATCCCTTCCAAGAAAGCGATCCCTTCTTTATCTTTTAATTTCTATTATTCTTTTGAATTGAGTTCTGTATTTCCACTGCAATGAACCGAAAAATTGTTGTCAAAAATCGTAGTCAACTCGATCTTAGCTGACGACTGTCCCCTTTGAGAGTCCTCTCATCTGTAAAATGTGACGTCTTTTAAATTAAAGTTAAGGACAACAAATATTTAGAGGTCTAAACATTTCTAATGTTTTCAGTTCTTTGAAACAAATACCAGAAAATCGTTGAAAAATAGTCGAAACCAATTTTGTGTCAAAAAAGAGAAAAATGTTTTCAAAACCTAAAGATAATAGAAAAACAAATGGAGTGTTGATTGTTATCTATTCATTTATTCAGACGTGTAATTATATTTGATGTCTGCTTTGGGCACAGGTGTCCACTTGGGGCCGGGCCTTCCAGTTCACGGATGAGACAACGACTTTAGCCTATTTGACAGACCGGGAACAGTATATTGGAGGTTATACAACGATTATCACTCAATTTTATCCAAGAGATCCCAAAGAAGAGCCGTTTCCAGTTTTGGTATATATCGCACTTCCCTGTAATTCGTTATTTTTGGGTTCAGCGCCTTTGGAACAAATTGCAAACGATATCGCCATTTGTCAGGGAATTTGTGGACCAAATGTAGAATATTTGGCAAAATTAGCGGCTTTTATGAAAATTCAAATTCCGCACGAATTCGACGAACATTTATATAGATTAGAAGACCTTGTTATCAAAATCTTGGAGAAATCTAATGAAATATCTTTGCTTAAGATATTTATCGATGCCATCAATAGTGAATTCCACGATCAGATAGTCTTGAAGTCATCTGAAAATACCTTGGAATCAATGGAGCGCTCGAACCTATCGGCCTCCAATTCAATCACATCCAACGGCTCTTCATTCTTATCAGAACAGCCCTCGAAATACACAGACAGAGTAACAGCACGAAAGTTGCGGTGCATTAATAAATAGTTTAATTATATAATCAAATATTGAATGTATTTTCTTTATTAAATCAAATATTATATCTTTTGAGTGAATCAAATCTTATAATTGAATTCTTTATAATTCTATATAATTCTGTTTTGAATATAATTTTAAATAATTTTCTCTAAAATATATTCTTATATTAAATTACTTTAAAGACAATCATTTAAGTATTGATTGAATGAAAGATTATATCATAATTTCATAGAGTTATCGAATCTATATTTCAATTAAAACTTATTTAAATCAATTTTTGTTCTTTTTTTGATTTATTTAAATGTTATTCAAAACTGTTTTAATGAATATATTTCACTCAATTGAATGGTTTTTACAAATTAAATGTAATTCTAAGCCATTGAGTGGTTGAGCGAAACAGGTATAGCACCTGTAGTGCACTCTCACTACGTCTCGATTAACAATAGATTAAAAATAATGAAAATCTCACAAATTTTGTCGTCTCTTACAAAATGTGAGAAAAAGGAGAGAAAAATATTAGGATATGAGGAGAGGGTCTCAAAAACTGTAAGGATTTTGGAGGCATTCATTGGTTTTATAGGGAAAACTTGAAGTAAAAAGAATAAGTTTGTGCTTCTGTTCCCACGTTTTCCCACGAATGGGTCGTTGAGTTCTGAGCTCTGGTACTCATTTCGTTGTGACGTCTATGCCATTAGCCATCGCGTGCCGAAACAGGTGAAAGACTAACGTGAGAACGGTCTGACTCGCTATACCTTAAGGCTCTTTACTTCTTAGTGGCCATCCCTTAGAACACCAGCTGGCAGTAGCAAATCAGGCCATACCTGCCATATCCCTGGTTTCTGGTTGTCTTAAGTTGTTCTTCGTTTTAATTTTTCGGTAAACTTTGTCTTAAAAAACATCGCTTTTCTCTCTTCTCTATATTCAAAGTTTGAGGACATATCCATATTTGGGCCAAACTCTTATCTCACACTAATTATTAGTGTATAGTCTTTGAATAACTTAATAACCATTTAATTAAAATAAGAAACGTTTTCATTAAATTTTAATTTTATGCTCTTTTCTAATAATAAATTAAATTCATTTCAGTTCTCTTCTCTCAAGATATGAGGTTTTCAGTCAGGTTTTCACAAATCTTATCATTTTATAAATCAATTGTTTTACTATATTTTCGTTTTAATTAATGAAAACTTCTTTTAAATTCAATTATTCTTTTAAAGTCACGAAATAAACATTTTCTATGATTTAAATTTTCAACAGTTTTTAAAAATAGGTTAATATGTATTGAATTTCCATTAAAATTAATACTAATTTAGAAGTTTTGCTAATATTTTTGTTTAATTACAGAATAAATTCTTAGAAATTTTGTTTATCTTTATATCATTTTATTAGAAATCAATTTAGAATTCAATTATATTTGTTTTTCTTAAATTCAACTCAATTTTAATTTATTTTCTATAAAAAGTTATATAACTTAAATAACAGTATTTTATTCAACAATTGACAGCTTTTTGGCTGAATTCTAGAGTCAATGATTATTAATTAGTGATTAGAAATCATTGATTAATTAATCTTCTGATTTGTGACCCAATTTAAGAATTAATTGAAATTAATTTAGTTTTATTGAAAATAGTCTTACTTTCATTCAGAATCATTTGGATTAAACGATTCACTTAATTTAGATTTTGAATATTAAAGTACCCTAATCTTTTTAATCAAAGAATCTATTTTTGGAATATTCTTTGGAATACTATAACTTATAGACAATAAATAAAATTTTAAACTTTGTATTTATTTCATAAATTAGGAAATACTTTATATTTATTGTCAAAACTTAATTTCATTATTATTTTCGTTAATTCACTGAAAATTATGTTTAAGAAGTTTTGTGAAATTCATTTCTATTAGAGATGGGTAACATTTATCTACTAATGTTTATATTAATAACGAAAGTATTTTAATTTAATTGAAATGTAAATAAATGGATGACCACTCAATTTAAATGAGTTCTTCCAAATGTGTGGTAATAGCCCTTAGGTTAGGACTTTGCAATTCTTTTATTACATTTGTTTCTAATATTATATAAACGACGTGTATTAACAAGATATGATTTCTTTATATTAATATTATTCAATATGCTTGATCAATTTTAACTATAAATTTATAAACGAATAATTTTATTCTTAATTCTATTTGATTTGAGACAAATTAATATGAGTTGAGAGTTGTCTCTCCCTTTCAATAAACTATAAAAAGTAGCGAAAATGTTAAGCAATTGTTATATTATATAATGAAAACTAAATTCACATTTCAGTGATTTTGAAATTACCATCTCTTGAGTGGTGTTTGTGAGCACTGGTAGCTCTTTCTCTCATTCAAAGTCAAGGTTAGGTTCACTTATTTTTTCGGTAAAGTTTTTGTGTTGTTTTGCTGTTACTGTTGTGACTGTTGTTACTGTTGTGCACTTTTGAAGCCAATATCGAAAGTTTTGTTCTGTTGTTGAAATACATTACCATTGATTGCAATGGAAGGTAACTTTACTAATAGTTTGTGCACCTGTTCTCCAGATCTATTCAGACACCACTCGACTAATTCAATGATGAACTTTAAGATCAACTTTTTATGTTCTGTTCGCTGAACTGAATATCATTTTTAGAATAAAAATCAGAAAAGAATTTTGTTTTCGACTCTTTTTCTCATTAAATGTTTATTCGAACAAATGATTAATTAAAGGATTATTAATAGTTTAGTTAATATTAAATGAATGCATTCGAGTATATCTTATGACTTGAGTTCTCACAAATTAGTTTAAACTCTAAGACATTAAAATCAACGAAAGGCTAATCTTTTTTTCTTTATATCCAACATATGTTCACTAAAATTCAAATGACTTTTTAGAGACAAAAGGCTTTAAAATTTGGTACCAATAATACCAACGATTCTTAAAACTGTTGGACTCATTCATTGATGGGCTAAACAGTGAGAGCACTCCTTCCTGTTTCCTATACTCATATTTTGGCAGTACTTTACGCGGTCGGTGGTGTGTCTTTGCACAGCTCACAGACACCACATTTCCTCAAATGTAATGTTTCCCACCGGAAAAAATACTATTCCATCAAAAAACAAATTTCTTCTTTTCTGACATTTTCCAAGTTTTGTCCGAAAAAACTATTTCTAAAAACAATTATTGGAAAACATTTAATGTAATTAAATATTCGGTTTGTTTTACAAAAAAAAAAATTCTCATAAATTATTCAAAAATTGATTCTCTTTTCTTCTAATAAATGATTTGTCAAATAAGAGAAATAAAAAAAAGATGAAAACTCTTTAGTGGCGATAATATAACAAATATAACCCTTTTATAACTCCTTTTGTTTTACTTTAACTCCTGATAAGTCAAACTATAAACTTGAAATGTAATCTAGTATAAAACTGTATTAAAGAAACTTGTTAGTTTACTTTTGTTTAAAAATAGTAAAATCTTATTTAACAATAATTATTATGGCTTTCTATACAAATGATAAAATGATAGCTTTGCTTTTGAAATAATCTTGCTACTCTTTTATAAGTTATAATAATATTCATTTCACTAATTTTAATAAAAAAATGATGTCTTGAATTCAAATTTGGAGCCAATCATATAATTGGATGTCTTTTTAGGATTTAATATAAATAAATATTTGTTTTGTTTAATGAATTAAAATTTTAAGTTAACTTTTATTAAATAATGAAATTATATAATGAAAGGAAATATTAAAATATGTTTCCCTTAATTAAGGGATTTAAGGATACCTTAAGACTCATTACCCGAATAACTATTAAATTAATATTAATATTCTGAAACCTAAACATTAGAAATAAATTCTAAATTTTAAAGAAAATAAAATTTTACGAAATTTAATCAGTTTTTAATATTTTATAATAAATTAGTAAATAAAAGTTGGTTTTAGAGCTACCATGATCAGTTTTCTAAAAAGTATTTATCCGTGGATGTAGTGATGCCCTCAAACGCCCAAAACAATAAACGTTTGACTTACAGTACAACCCTTTTAAAATAACCTAAAGTATCATTAAATAATCTAATAATTTATAATCAAAGTTAAAATATAAATAATTACTAAAACAAAATTCAATAATTTTTAATTCAAATAAATTTATATTTCTTTATGTTTTGATTTTTTATAGGGTTTGAGTCAAATAATATAAGTTTTATTGTATTCAATAGAAATTAAATACCGTTTGTATTAAATCTGTTGACAAATAAAACTAAAATAACAATAAAATTAATATAATTTTAAGTAATTTTAAAGCATTTAAACTAATATTTACCTAAAAATCAAATTTTAAAAAATTATTGAATTAATATAAAATTAATTTTAGGAAAAAAGTGATGAGAAAAGGGGGAGAAGTATGAGAGTCAGTGAATGTATGTCCACTTCAGCCATCTTTTTATGAGTCAATACAACACTATTTGATTGAAAAGTGGTTTAAAAGATATAAATTTAATAATCAGTTAGAAATAGCTCTAAAAGTTTGTTTTAAGTGAATTTAATAAAAGGATAGCAATAAGATGTTGGAGGAAAGTACCGGTAATTTCAGTGCCACCCGTAATGTCTATGACTGGTATAACCATTTCCGCATTGATTTGGTTCTAAAACCCATTTATGGTTCTTAGGTATCAGACGGCGACACATGTTATCCTCAATATTATGATTAAGAATCTTAAAGAAAGTGATGTAAAAGTTAAGTTAATCGATGAGACTCTGGACGTGTCCTGTAGTCTCGCCGACGGAAGTGAATTCAAACTTCACTTCAATTTATTTAAAAGCATTTACGTATCGGAAAGCAATTGGACGGTCACCCCATCCAAACTTGAAGTCAAACTCAAGAAAACAGATCGCAAGCGATGGCAAAGTTTAGAGGTATTACCCGATAAGGCGGGGAAACGACCGCTAAGTTTCATTGGTTTTGTCCAACAAAACGCCACAAAGAAAGCCAATACAACCATCACTCGAGTCAACACTAGTCTCGTTGACGACAGTCTGACCGCACCCTTTGGCCCAAAGTATGACTGGCATCAGACGCCCACAAATGTCATTATATCGATTCATGTCCCGAATCTGACTGAAAGTGACGTTACGGTAGAGTTCACTGAAACGACTCTCGTCTGGATGTGTAAAGTAGACGATATGACCACTTATAACGTAAAACTCAGTCTTTTTAAACCGATTTCAATCGAATTCAGTAATTGGAAGCTCACGGTTTCCAAATTGGAAATCAATCTTCGGAAGCAAAACATCGGCCGTTGGTCTAACTTAGAGGCCGTCTCCCAAACCATTAAAAGTACGAATTGGCCACAAATTAAGACAACTTTAATCGAAGCTTCTCCTGAGGCGAGCGGTTCCGGCATTGATCACAACTTAGAAGAACTAATCGATAACGGAGTTGTTTGTAGTGCCAACAGTAGTGAAGTCGTGGAAAATAATAAGACGTTTAACTATACTTTAGTCAGTTTAGAGCCGACAGATATTCTCGTAGACGACAACAATTGCGTCGCCATTAAAGACGATAAAGTACTTCAAAACTTAGATAAAATTGTCACCGATTTTAAAGAACGCGAAGCAAAAAATGACACCGCAGTCGATGATCTGCTCCGAGAGATCTATGAAAAGGGCGGAGAAGAGGTTCGGACAGCTATTAACAAGAAATTCAACGAAAATAGCGGTCAATCACTTGAAGAGCCTAAAGAAGAAGAAGATCTTCAACAAATCAAAGCTGAAGAAGTGGTTCAAGTAATTGATACCAAAATTGATTTGACTAATGACGATGAAGTCTGCGCCCAATCACATACTTTGGAAGAACCAAACGTCTGACCACTTCTATCATATCTTTTTGTTTTTTGTTTTATAATCATTTATTATATAATTTGTAAAATCAGTTTTAATATTTTACTACAAAAATGATTATATTCTCTATTAATTAGATTACAAATAATGCGTTCAATGAATTCATTCGATATCTTAAAAGTTTATTTCTTTCAAAAGAGATATTCATTACATATAAATGTATTCACAATTAATTTAAACTCTATTTTGAATTTTAATAAACTTTTACTCGCATTCACTTAATTGCAGTCAATAACATTTCCTCGATTAAACATTTATTGGTTAACTCATGGTTTCAATTAGAGCTCAAAATTTACTGAATTTTAGAAATCGAAACCAAATCTAAACACTGAAACCGAAAAGTATCAGAAAAAGTCAATTCTTTGAATGTATTTATTTAAATATAAATTATATTTTGAAAAATGTCCCAAAAATGGTATTTAAACCATAGTTTCAAAGAGTTAGCAAACAAGTTCTCAACCATCATCTGAAAGACATCGTTTAAATCAATAAATTTGAGAAAAAGATATTAAATTGAAGTGAGATTTAGCCGAAACGGTCTTATATTAGAGTAAAATCATTTGATTTTGAAATTTTGTCAAAACGTTTCTAAATTCAAAGTGACGTTAATGAGAGTCACTATCAGATCAATTGACAATTAATGTCAACAATTATTTCTTTTGTAATGTTTAGTAATTAAGCGCTTAATTATCAATTGAGGAAAATTCAAATAACTTTATTAATTTAAATATAAACTTTAGAAATGAACCTCAAAATAAAGACCAACTCTATGAGCAAGTTCATTCAAGTTCATGAAATGACATTTGAGAACATTGTCATTATGTCAAACATATTGATTCATATTTAGTCAAAAGTTTTAATCGAGAAGTAATCGAAAGTAAGTATATTTAACTTATATTTTAGTTTTAGTTTAACTAAATCTAATGGATGTAATCCATTGATTCTTTATTAAATCTCATTGTTTAAAGTCTTAACTTTAGACGAAACCAAAGCCTTTCTTAGACTCGTTTTTTGAATTTTAATTTTTCTAAAAAGTAATCGAAATGTCTTTAATTGCAATTAAATGAGTCAATCATTTTTTACTTATAGTTATCAAATCGTTTATAGAATTGTTATTTTGATTCATTAGTTTATTGTCTTTTTGTGTTTAAATTGTGTTATATTTAAATAGAAATCCATTTTTAACGATAAGTACTTTCAAAATGAATAAAAATGTGCTCTAATTTCTTAACTTTAGAATTGATTTTAGATATTCAATACTCTTTGAATTAAATTAAATTAATTTTGTATCAAATTTATAGTTTTCTTTACTTAATGGATGATTTAAAAAAAAATCTAAATAAACCGAAAGAAAATGAATTTTGCTTTAAAACCCGAAACCAAACCCAAATCAAAACACTGGAACCGAAACCGAAAAAACCCGAATCGGTTTCGGTTAAAACCGAAACCGGTTAACCAACTTTGGGCTCTATTTTCAATAAATACTAAAATGAATAAAAAAGGAAAGTTTAACTCTAATTTCAATTTGATTTTATGTTAACAAGGTAGATTCATTATAAAACATTTAGGTTAGAAAATTGAGTCATTATACTATTTATTAATTTTGAGGATAAGTTTGAAATTAATTATATAATTTATAATAAAACTATTAATTTGTGTAATTATTTGCAATCAATAGATGGAGACTTAAGTATTTTTCAGTGAATCAAATATGAAATGTTTTATAA
>JAQIXI010000003.1:0-72055 GCA_034700165.1 Galumnidae sp. Gr-Ori-00277 | reverse complement strand
AAAGATTTGGCGGAATCGCCTTCAGTTAGAATAAGTGTGCAGTCAATTGAATGTTTAGTTCCGGCGTCGTTCGCGTCTTCTAATTTAGGAATTCCTTTCAATTTTGACTGTTTTTTTGAGTTGCATTGTTTTGAAAGTTCGGTCTGTGCTTTAAACCGAACCCAAGTCATAACTGACTCAATAACACCGATTTTATTGATAGAATTGAAAAACTTATCGCTCGGAACGCATTTTGAACCAAAACTTTTTGTTTGTAAAGTCATCGTCTCTTTGGTCTGAGAGTCAAACGTTGGGTTTTCTATCAGACAATTGACAAAAAGCCACAAATGATTTTTGATTTGGAAGGGCTTTACATTGACTCCCACTTTGTTTTTCTTTTTGATAATATCAGCCATTTTTGATACGATTTGATCGGAAACATAATCGATGTGTTTTCCTCCTCTGGTAGTGGCGATAGAGTTCACAAAAGAGTTTTGTTGAAAACCTTTATCACTGACAGTAACTCCGATTTCCCAGCGATCGTTCACCACTTCATACGCTATTTTCAGAGGGTTTCCGGTCTCGTCCTCCTTGTCTTTTATCAATAGTTCGATATAATCTTTGAAGCCTTTGACCGGAAGACTTTTTCCATTGAGGAATACTTTGACACCTTTAGTACTTCCGGCGACATCGAAGGCTCGACGAGAGAAAAGTGCGACAATATCTTTGTCCAAATGAGTCATATTAAACTTTGACAGATCCGGACTGAAAGTGATTCGGGTATAATCCTCTCCGTTGGCGGTCGTTATTTTGGGCTCTTTTGTGTTCATCATATTATCGGTCCAAACCTGAGAGAAGGCTTTCTTATATTCCTTACAACTGGTCTCCACTTTAAAACGAGTGCTGAATATATTGCAGAGTTTAGCGCCGTATCCGTTGCGACCGCCGACTACTTTCTTCTCGTTGTCGTCATAATTGGATGACGTGAGTAAATGTCCGAATATCAGAGTCGGGACAAACATCTTCTCGTCTTTGTGTTCGATAACAGGAATTCCTTTTCCGTTATTAAAGATCGTTATCTCATTCTTTTCACTGAATTCAAAACATTTCTTAATTCAAATCCAATTCTTTTAAAACTTACGAATCGATATCAACGCGAATACAAGACATGGATTTATCTCTTTGTTTATTGTCGGCCGCATTCACTAATACTTCGTCGAAGATCTTATAGAGTCCGGGAACGTATGATATGTCTCTCAATTTCATTCCCATCTCTTCGTCAAAGACCCACATTTGCTGACAAAACAAAACAAAACAAAACTTAAAGATATTCAGAAAAAATCAAAAGACATACTTTAGTTTCACATTCAACGGATCCGATATAAGTGTCGGGTCGGAGAAGAATGTGCTCTAATTGTGTCTTCTTTTGGTAAATCCTTTCAACGCTTAACTTCTTTGAAGGCTTTGATTTGTTTTTAGGATTCTTTGTTTCAAAAGAAGAGTCGGAATCGCTGTTAGATTCCTCTGAAGACATTTTGTCGGTTTTCTAAGTGTCCGCTTAATAGTAATGAGTAAATGTGTTGACAATCACTTAATTTCTTAAAAATATTTGCCGACAAATCACTGAATCACTGAATGTCAGATAAATGGATAATAAATGGCAAAAAGACCGCCATTTTTCTCACTTTTATTCTCTGCTTTGACTCAAAGTTTACACTTAAAAGGGTTTTTCACTCAAATTTTTGTCACTTTATTTGTGAATCGGATCGCAATTCAATTTAATTGCAAAGTTAGGGATAAAGTTTAGTAAATTTATTAATATACCACGAATATACCACGAATATACCATGGTCAACATCTTTGAACGCTGTCTTTAAAAAAAGCTTCAAAGAGAAGGATAACTTTTTTTAAGGAGTTTAGCAAGATGGTTAGCAAGGATTAGCAATGTTTAACACCGACGGGTAAACTAAAATACATGAGTTATTCATTTCTTGCTTTTTAACATTTCTTATTAATATTAATGATTGACCCTGGTTCAGTTCAATTCAATTCAATTGCTGGATTCGATCTTTTCTGGTATCGGTTACTAAACTTAAGTTTCAATTAGTTGACTAACAATTAGTGTCTATTAATTAACTAAAGTTAGTTAGGAATCAAAATATAGTCTAATTATAAAGAGTTTGTAAACAATTGTTAATAAAATATTTTATAAAATAATTAAAGTCTGATATAAATAAATAAAATTTATTGAATCAACGATTTAAAAGTGAATAAATAATCAAATATTTTGTTCGAATAAATAACAATTAGATTGAAATTCTGTGCCAAACAAATGACATCAAATCCAATACAATTCAAATGTAAAACAAATATAAATTCATTTTTCTTTTCCAATAAAAAGATAAAAGAATTCAATTGTTTTCAAACAAATAATGGCTTTAATTTCAAAAATATTTTGAGTTTCGCTTAATTCTCATCCGAAGAGAAATTAGAAATAATGAAATCAATAGACTTTTAACTGTTTTAAAGTAATGATTCATAAAATAGATTTGAAATATCCCTTAGATTTCCCTTTGAGTAAAGAATCAACTTTTATGACACAGATTTTGGCCATTTTTATAACCTTTAATAAGATCTGATAGAAAGCAAAAGTTGTTCTTTTAAACAACAAACAACAAACTTGCTCAATTTATATTTTATGTCAGATTTATTTGTGATTATTTTAAGGCCACTAACTTTTGAAATATAAATTTAATCAACAGAAAAATAATGAGAAACAAAATGAGTGCAGTTTTAGCTTTGATTTCAATTAATTAGAATAAAAAAATTCAACAAAAAAATATTTTTTTAAACTTTTAGACTAAAAGTCTTTTAGTGCGACTAAAAAATCTGAATTTTACTAAAAAATGGTTCGGAATAATAGAGTTTTTGTGTCTAAAAATATAATTTTTAGAAACATTTATCAAAAGATATATAAAAATTAAAAAAAAAGAGATATTCTATGATATCCTTAAACACTGGAGAAGTTTTTAGAGAAAATTGAGATAATATGACCTGAGCTGAGGTTTTGTATAAGTCGTATAAATTCTTCAAAATAGTTAAGGTTTAGAAAAACTGTTTTCAAATATTTGGAAAAAGTATTTATGCTATAAGTGTGGGTCGAAATTATAGCATTTCTCGTAAATTCTCTAAAATTGGGGACAATTCTAAAGATATTTACTTCAATTATAGATAAAAAAGAGATTTACCTCTTCGTTAGGCATCACTGCTTTAACGGATATTTTTGTTTAAGAAATTGATTTAAAATTTAAAAAATATTTTAAAAGAAGTTTCGAACCATTTTTTCACTGCTTTCAGACAGATCTGTGCAAATCATAAATGAATGGCAAATAAATAATGAAAAATAAAAAGTGTTTGAATCCAATTTTGGCACAAAATAATGAAAACTATTCTATGAACTGATGTTTTGCCAATAAATGGACTCAAACTTTGATCAACTCTTGAATAAAAACATTTTAAAACTAATTATGGCTTAATTGGCGAACTTTTCCATCGGAGGAAAATCTTCATTAACAGAACTGTCGGAAATTAATCCTTGTTCACATCTTTTTTCCCAATAAGAGGCCCGTCTGAGAATAGACCGGCTAAATTTTCGCTCATTATTCGACTTATTGCAGATTAGAGGATGTGTGGGAACGGGAGGTCCAGACGTTATGCTACTGGTATTGCTTTCATCTGAAGCATAACTAAACAGAAATAAAATTCATTAACAAAAATTAATTAAATTTATTGACTGACCCTTCATTTGTTGGACTGCAAGTAGTGGAAGGACTGCTCGATTCACTTTCAATTAGAGCAACGACTGGTTTGTGACCATTAATACCAATTCGATTGCGTTGAGTCCGCGGAAGGTTTAAATGAGACATTTCGCGAAACTCTTTTGTTAAACTTCTAGCGGTGAGACTATGAACCTGCAAATTATTTTATATATTCATTAACATAAAACACATATGAAATTAAGTTTCCAATTAATTAACCTGTTCTTACCTAGATAATTAACCAATTAATGATTGTATTCATTACGAAAATTTAATAAAACGTAAATATTTTCCCAAAACTTTTATAAATTATTTGCAGTTCTCTTATATTTTAAAATTTAAATAAATTTGAAATTAAAATATTTTGTTTAATGAGTTTAAATGTTATTCATTTTGTCATTAATTATTAAATAAAATTATATTCAAAATAAAATTAAGAGAAATAATACCTTAAAATTTGATTGAATTGTTGGACAAAAGTTCTTTGAAGTATTGATTTTGTTGTCGGAGAAACTGTTTTTTCTTTTAATATCCACTAATTTTGGGTTTGTGTCAAAAATGACATCATTTGAAGCAAATTTGTTGACCAGATCTTTAACTGAAGGCAATAAAACATCGGAAGCGTCCGATAAAATCATTTCGCTTTCGGTTTCGTTTGAGTTCTTATCACTTGAATTCTCTGATATTTGCGAAACTTCTTCGGATAACTTTCGTTTCGAAGAATTTATGGTAAAATACTTTGAATTCCAATATTCCTAACAATAAAATAGATTTAATTCTAAAATATTTTTATAAAATCAAATTACATTTTCATCAAAAGAGTGGAGGGTTTCCTCTTTAGCGTTCATTTGTGGCATTTGTTTGATGTAATAGTCTTTTTTATATCGAGTAAAATCTTTAGAATTTGAAGAAAGAAAAGAGTTGTCGATTTCGTCATCATTTTCTTCAATAACTTCTGGAGAAGAGTCGTCACAACTTGACATTTGAGCTCTCATTTGGATTCTAGAGTTAAGATTTTCAATGGAATAGGGATTGTCTTTCCATTCGATGTCAGAATTTTCCCATTTTTTATGTTCTCTTTCGGCAATAGATGTTAGACTTGGAACGAGAGCTACCACTTGTGGTCTACAATTTATTTGGTCATCGATTTGCTCCTCAATTAAATGATCACTGCTTTCAGCAATTTTTGGCTGAATTTGCAAAAAAATATTTAAAAAAAAAATGAATCCCTAAAGTAATACCTTTGCCATCAAATTAATTTCAGCGACTCTTTCAGCCCACGTTCGCTGAATAACATGTGGACGTGTTTTGAACTTTTCATGCTTTGGGTTATTAGTAGAGACACTCTTTTCATGCGATAGTAATGACAGACAACCGAATCATTTGTTAGATTTATTAGAATCAAAGAATTGAACGAAAAGACAAAAACAGTTTTGAAAACTTACTTTTGGTTTCGAGTTTTGTTTATTTGCAGACATTTTATTATTATTAATGAAATTAGAATTTTCGACTTTAAGAGTAAAGTCAGACCAATGACATCCAAAACTATTATAGACGACACACGAGTATTGGCCGCTAAAATCAGGACTCGTTTTTCTGATTTCGAGAACATTTTCTTCTCCGCTCTGAAAAATACGAAAATTTTCGTCTGATTTCAAAATAGTGTCGTTTTTAAACCAGGAGAAGGACAAAGGTTTTGTTCCTTTGGCTCTACAACAGAACTGGACTACTATTCCGGACTGAACGCAGGCGTCGCCCGGCATTAGAACTAAATGTGGGTCACTTTTAGCACTGATTTCGTTTCGCTGTTCTTTTGGCAAATAATTGGGCACTTTTGCAATCATTTTCACGTTTGGCTTATTTTTATTGCCCACAGTTTTTGTTAACACTTTTTGGGTTCCCATAAACTCATTATTCGTGTCTTCGACTCTCTTCTCATTAGTAGCCATTCTTTGAGTGGCAATAATTTGTGGCTTTAATTCGTGTTTCACTTCTTCGCTATTAATTTCATTGTTTTGAACATCGCTTTCATAATCGGTTTCATCGTCTGAAAACTCGAGTGAACCGTAAGAGTTATGTTCAGACAATTCCGACAATTCATCGATTTCTCGGTCACCGATTGCGGCTCTTATTTTGTCGATTGGATTTGGAATTAGCATTGAAACGGGAAGTTCTGCCAAAACCATTGCCATATATCCGAGCATTATATCAGATTTATTGTCAAATTTCTTCCTTTTCTTGAAGAGCCAATTCTCTTCCCAGTTCTGCAAATCAGTCCATTTGACTCCACTTTCGTGTTGTATATCTTCGATGTCAGAGCCATTGATAGTGACATCAATAAAATCAATACCCGCTTCAGGAAAGGGTATTTTTATAGGATTTGTGGTTGAGTTAAGAGTTGGCAAATCATTGTATTCGTCTTCGTCTGAAAACTCTTCAGTAGTGGTAGTAGTGATCTCTTCAATGGAATTGATTCGCCACATCCTCTTTGGTCTTCCACTTCCAATGAGTTTATGTCGCGAAGGAATTCATGTTTAGTTTTTGTGGTATTCATAGCCCGCAGCCATTTATTACAGTTATTGAGAGGAAGTCCAACCAAAAGACTACTCGACTCTACTTCACTCCAGTAGAGGCTATACTAAACTGAAAACTGCTCTTTCAGGTACTCTCAGGTACTTTCAGGTGAGGAAACATAAAAGCAAACCAAACGAGAGGTTATGTTTTATTTTATTAATTTATAATTCAGTTCAAACTCTGATATTTTTTTATTACTGGAGGGATGAGCACAGAATTTCACGAGTAGTCAAGCCTTCAATAACAACATAATTAGATAAACTTCAATAAATTTACATTTAGTTTATACACACTTTTAGTTACTAATCGACAAATAGTGACATAAAGTCGTAAATAGCGATACAATTATTTTATCATTTATTTTATTTTACTCTTCAAACAAATAAAGAGATCGAAATAAACGCTTCGGTTGTTATCAAAGAAATCCTTAAGTCATTAGAACTTTAGATAATTTAATTCAACAGTAATTTACATAAAACTCAATCAAATGACTCATTCAATGAATGAATTCATTTAAAGTGTTTTCACTGAATAAAATTTATTGACTTTATGTTACTTTCACTCAAATTATTATTAATTCAAAACATTTAAAACTTTACTCGAAGTCATTGTAGTCTCAAATGAAATGTCATTTAAAGTGTTTTACTTTTCAAAGTTATTGAAACACATTTTGAGCTTTTATTTTGTCATAATTATTGTCACGAATCCAAAAGTTATAATATTCAGGGATAACCAAAGGAATCTCACAAATATTATCCCACTAACCAACCAAGATAACTAAATATCCTTCAAATGTAAGTCAGGATTTTTTTATCAGAAAAAAATAAAACAAATATTGAAAATAAGAATTTTTTGGTTAAGTTTTAAAACTACTAATAAGTTAAACATAAAAATATATTTAAAAAACTTAACCTTTTTTTTAAATTATATTTTAAAAATCGAAAAAAAGTGGTTTATTGTAAAAAATGCTAAAAACTTACAAATATTTTAGAGCCATTTTAAAGAATGCCACGAATAATAGATATTTAATAAAGCACTTGGATATCCCTTTAATTTATTAGTAATTCAAAAAAATCATTGTATATATCATTTATTTGTGTTGACTTAACTAACAATGAATTGTTGGAATATTTTTGTTTAACAAACAATACTTAAACCAAAAACTTATTTAATTATAGATATTTATTATTATATCTTTAATTACAGATAAAAGAATTTAACACAAAATATAAAAATTTATGCGAATAAAAACCTATTTTTCGTTTTTCCGGAATTACCCCCAAAACAAAGTTAGCCGACAATTCTCTATATTTTCCATTTTTAATACAATATATAAATTCTGGATAAAAGTATAGCCAAAATGCCCTTGATAAATTATTTGATAGTAAAAACTATTATTTTGAAGTTAAACACAAAATAAATTAAAATTAATGCAATAAATGGTTTGTCCAATGATTTGATTACTATTTTTTTTATAATAATTGCTAGGATAATTATTAGAAATCAGTATTCTATCCATTTGTCTTTCAACCAATTCATAGGAGTGCCTGAATTTATAAGACTTGTAAATTTACTGATACATATTGAGGGTCATTTTACCCAAAACTTTTCAGTGCCTATTTTTGATTAAAAACTGGTTAAAAATTAGTTTAATATATTCAGTTTTCAGGTCCTAAAATATAACTAAGATTTAACAAAATTAAACCAACAAGGTTTAAAAGTAAAATCAATGAATACTACTTTTACTTCATTTATTTGATAAAATAATCAATAATGAGAAACAATTTCCACGTATTTCTAATTATCCACTATTTTCCTTAATCTTGAACTATTGAATCCTAGAAATATATTGTTTAGGCAAGGTAATAATTGAATCCAAATTTATTATTTGTTAGTCCTTTAAGATCTCAATAAGAATGAGTTTCGGTTATAGAGTTTTCAAATTATAATAATTGATTCTATTATTGAATTTATGCCAATTATTTAAAGTTTAAATTTTAAATAAATATTATAATTTATAAACATATAAATACTTAAAAACAATGAGATTTCGAAAAAATCGCCAAAATATTTAGTGAAAAATTATAAATTCATATGCATTTGGTTGAAATTAACCTAAAATAATCCAGGAAAATGCTTAATTGTTTTTGAATGCTTATTTATTAGGAATGCATTTTTTGTTTGTTTTTATTGTAGGACCTATTATTTTAAACAATTAATAATTGAGTCGTTTTGAGTAAAAAAAAGTTATTTCTATCAAATGCTTTGGCACTAAAGGCTCAAAACAAATAAAAACACAAAAACCTGTTATTTTGCACAAAAACTTTTATTTAAGTGAAAATAAATAATAAATTTCTAATTATGAATAATTCAATTAATAATTTATCAAATAATGATTATATAATAAAAGAAATCTTTATTCAGAATTTGAAGATTAAATATTTATTTGTATTAATTTTTTCTTTTATAAAATCAAATTATAATTTTATATTCATTATTATTATTGTAATTGAATTGAATTGAATTGACTGAAAGTTTTATTCATTTTTTAAATAAATTGAATTTTCATTCAAACTTTTAGGAAAACTTATATTACGATGTTTTACACCTTTTTTTTCTAAGTCGACTTAATAACACTTTTTTTGGCTCAAAACGACTCATATATTGCATAAAAGCCGATCTAAAAATAATTTGAAGCCTTTATAACACAATTTATGAATTCCTATATAAATAAATAAATAAATAAATGGTATAATATTTAGGGCTGTCTTTTAAAAGTAAAACAATAAAATGAGATATTTTTTAATTTATTACATTTTTGTGTTTATATTGTATTAATACATATTCTAAATATTTATGGCTATTAAATAGAAGAAAAAATAGTTTATTTGCTATACTTTACTTGCAGTGGATTTTGTTATTTAGTTGAGTACTTGTTTTGATAAGATCTAAACTATGACAATTTGTGAATGTCATTTGGGAGGGACTAATAGACGGTTAGACTTTTATAAATAAAATTATCGCTAAAATAAATCAAATTCCATAATATTTATAAAGGCTTTCATTTATAGTAAAGAAAAATAATTTTAAAACATTATTGGATGTCATTGACTGACAAAAATTAAAAGGATTAAATCCAGAAATGAACCAGTTTCATTTTTTAAATTTTCTACACTAATTAAATTATTATAAAAATATTATATAAAATGTAGACTTAATGAGTAATTAGTGATAATGTAATTACATTTACACAGAATCGTGTCATTCATTCAAATATTATTAAATGTTTAGAATTTGTTGTTTGAGACCAACATTTAATTCAATTATTTCTTTTAATTTTGAGTATTATTTGTTCGAAACAAAACTTTTCAAATAATGATTTCTGAAAAAATTTTATTTATATTTTTATAACATAATATAAATAATATTTATTATTATAAGTTTTATTATTATAATCGAATCATCAATTATTCTGTGCGTGACTTCCCCTTCAAATTAACTCTTTTTTAATTTTTCGCTTATTTTTCCATATCTTTGCCTTAAATTATGAAATAATAAATTTTCAAAAAATATTTATATTTTATCAATGATTAAGAGTTCGAAGATTTTAGTAAACGATTTAAATGTTTTATATATTTGTTTATTAAACTAATAAATCGAAATATACTCTAATTTTTAAAACAATTTTTAGATAAATAACTAAATTAATTATATTTACATTAATTAATAAAAGAATGTTTTTATTTTCCAATTTTATTTGATTCGAGTAAATCTTTTGCTTCATTTATTTTTGCCGCTAAATATGGAGAACCGCCTGAAGACTAAAATTAGTTAAAAATATAAAAATGAGTGTTGTTAACCTCTATCAGGGTGATTTAAAAGCATAATTCTTTTGTGGGCCTCTTTTATCTTGATCTTATTGGCAGAGGGACTGATTCCTAAAACAAGTCCGGCTTCTCTTCGAGTCATTTTCGGATCAAACCCTCCCCTATAGTACTTACTGTTACCAAACGACTGGATTTAGATTTTAATTTCATTAGATTTTATTAAAACCAAAGAAGTCTTCTAAAGACTTACCGCTGTATTTGGAAGCGATTTGTTTAACATTTCACCCAAACCTTTGGATCGCCTCAATAGAGCTCTTCCTATAATTTAAGTTTTAATTTAAATTGTCTTTAATTATAACCGAAAACTAAATTTTGTGTTATTTTGAGAATAATTTAGAGAATTCTTATATAAAAACGTTTATAACAATTAAAAGCCAAAAAGTGTCGGCTTTTGTACTTTAATGGTATATCAAAAGTTAACTAAAATTAACTCAACTCTTATCTGACATTCAATAACTGAATTCATGTATTTTAGTTACATATTAAAAAGTAATTGACCTTGCTCTATTGCTCTATTGCTCTATTGCTCGAAATGGTCTGATTTTTAAAAATGAATTTTAAATTTTGAAACTTTTAAACAAAATTTAGTACAGACGACAAAGACATACCTCCGAAGCCAATGGCAGCTAAGATGACACCAGCGGTTATGGCAGTTGACTATTAAAAGAATAATTTAAGTAATTTTAGTAATATATCGTTAAATATTACCATTGATTTGAAAAAATTATTAAAATATAATCAAAACGTGAGATAAACAAACACTGAATGATGTAATGCTTTCGGGCCTTAAATGACTCAACACTTATGACGTCTTCAAATACTCTTAAAAACATTAAACTATAAAACGTTATCAAAAGACAAACAAATAATTTTTATTTAATTTTTTATTAATCGTTACTATAATTAATGTTAAAATTATATTTTAATCATTTTTAAAGAACTTAATAATAGTTATAAATAAAAGTCTCAATAAAAAACAAAACGTATTTATTGAGCGTCAAATCAAACGATTGTTTGTTTGTTTACATTTTTAATGAATTGATTTTGAGTTACGATTTTATTATTATTTAAAACTATAATCCGTTTATATTAAAGAAAAACTAAATTTCAAACTTTATTCTCATTTATTTATTCTCTAATTTTATTTAATTAATAAATAATTTCATTTAATTCAAATAAAAGTCTAAAAAATGTGTTGAATCTATAGTTGTCTCTAATTAGTCGAAGAAGTGATGAATAATTAGTTGAGACTTGAGATGAATATTTGCTTCGGTTGACAACCAATGGATCCATTAATTCATTAATTGATTAATGATTTATTTCAATGATTTTTCTTTCATTTGAATTATTAATAATTTTTTATTAATAATTAATATTCGCTTATCTTTTGTATGAAATGATCTCTACTTTCGATTTCTATATTAATTTCATCTAAAATAATGAAAAATAATATTTAAAAGTTTTGTTTAATAATAAATTCGTTGAATATTTGGTTGAAAACTAAAGTCATTTGTTTTCTTATATGGGTTTAAGTATTAATAATTACTCTAATAATCGTTTTATATTTCATACAGAAGTCTCGTTTCGTTCGTCTTTTGGTGAGTTATGATTAGAGGTTACGGCAGAGGGAACGGGTGTCGGGGCGTCCACTCGTATTGTAATACCGCAGTCCTCTTCATCGTCTTCTTCTCTCATTGTGGACAGTCTTTTCTGTTCCTCTTCTGTTTTGGCGTCTTTTTTGTTTCCTCTTTTCTTTCCATTCCTTTAAATATATGTTAAAAATAAGTGAAAATAATATTAAATATAAAGTAAAGGAATAACAAAAACGAACCCATTTTTGCTTTTGTCGACAATCTTTTGAATTGATTGGTCAATACTCTTCCATGCTCCACTTTTTGCTAATTGTTCCGTTATATTAATAGCACAGGGCTTATCCTGTTCTGAATTGAATTTGTCGACCGGAATCTTTAAGATATTGCCGTTCGCCAAAGGAATGGCAACATTTCCAGAACTTGCGTTCGGAATCAGATTTCCGCCCTTTTTCTCCTCCTGTTCTAACTTTTCCTCTTCTCGTTTGCGTTTTGTGTGTTCTGGCATTACGTCATCCAATAGTTTTAATTCGTTTCGAGTAAAGAATAGATCCAATAGTTTTCGAATGAAGATTATAACGACCAGCTGTCGATCACAAATGGAAGAGCTCTCAACCAATTCATTGAAAAATTGTTTAAAACTATGGACTCACCATAAGAGGGAATGCAATGGCTGTTGGCTTATAAGACTTTACGACCCACAAAAGGACAAAACATAGCAATTGAATTAAAGTAAAAGCGTGTACTTTTAATGTGGGCACATGTCGGAGGAACATATAGTCCGGCTGATACTTCTGTGGCATAAACATTATGAGAATGCGATCGAAGAACTAAAAGGAAAACCATTACTTTTATATTATAAATGATTGAAAATGTCTCACTTGTGATCCTCTTAGAGAAGAAGTGCCCATGTAAAGGAATACACCGAAAAGGACGGGCATCGGAATCCTTTGAAGTATTGGTGTGAAGAGCACTGAGAGTCCCACTAATGTAAATATGCATATATGAGTGACGCGTTGTTCGCGTACTCCAAGAAATTGTGGTTTTTCTCCCGGAGCCGAACACTCGGACTCCATTTTCAATGAGTTGACGTGAGTCATAGAAAGGACAGTAGCTGCCACAAACCAGGGTAATCCCATCAATGAACAAATGGCTATCAGAAGTGACAGAACAAAAAGATCTAAATGATAGCCACAGCCTTTCTGTTAAAAATTAATCAAAAATTAAATAAATTTCACACAAAATGTAAGTTTAGTAATACTTTGAGTTTATATTCCTTTCGATTAATAATAACAGCAGTTATTTGTTGATCCATAAAAATAAGAATTGTTGCCAATAGTGCCGGTAATGGCGACAATACAATCAAATACCACGGATTGCGATCATGAAAGAAAGGGATGACCCAACTCCTATCGTCTCGAGTTGGCTGACAAACAAATAATTGTTTTAAATGCAAAGACAAAAATATACTGACTGTGAATTTGTCCGGAACATAAAGCTTGGGTGTGTTAAGGTCAATCCAATTGTCAATTAAAGTCATGGAAGCGATCGCAATCGGAACCGCAAAATCACTCACTATTTGCCGAAACTTCGTTGGGAAGAATGTAGAGGTTTTAAACTCTTTGAGCGAAACCGATACCACATAAGTGGCCGCAAACAGAATTATTGACAGAAGGAAGATGTCCGGGACATAGTTGGGTGTCTCACAACCGATGCCAGATAGTTTGCCTTGGTGCTCTTTGCAATACCTTAATTCATTGTCGTTGCGTTCAGTCGATTGAATTAAAAATTGTGTTTCATTTTTATATAAACAAAAACAGGTGTAATTCGGAACAACACTTGGGTCCGGATTAATACGACTATCGATTCCTATTTGATAGATCTGTGGTCACAAACGACACAATATATTCATTAAATTGTTTTCATGTTTTAGTGGTCTTACGTTTTGAAAGGCTTTATAAATGAAAATAACGGATATAAGAGTCGCGAAATTTTCTTCTGTGAAACGAGTTATATAACAGACGAGAGCACTGGCATCTGAAGCTACCAAGATCATTAAAATTAAAGCCATACATAAACCAATCCATAAACGAAGACTCAGGTAATGAAAGTCATTTGATCTGAGAATATAATAAAATTAATATAAAAATGATTAAAACAAATGATTGAATTACTTGCAAAAGTCGTATAGAATTGTTTCAAATATAAGTACTGGACCTGTACTGCCCAGAACTGTAAGGGGTTGACCACTAAAAAAGCCGTAAGCGAGTCCGCAAACGAGACCACTCATCAGGCTTTCCATCGTTGCCTTATTTGAGGACAATTTTTAAGAGTTTTTTCTAATTTGATTTGATTTAAGACTAATTTGTTGAGTGACAGACATTTTTTGTGTTTTAGTCATCAATCAATCGCTTACAATATTATTTCCGGTCGCCTCTCCTAATAGACCTCCGAATGTGATAATTGGTGTCAAACACGCGAAGTATAAGAAAAATATTGATGCGATTGATTGTAGAACTAAGGCATCCTTAAAATCGGACCAATACCAAGGAAGTTTTCGTTTAACGTCGTTTATTAAACCCCCAAAAAGTCTAGAAATTTGAAATGTTTATAATTGTGTCTAAGAATATAATCTAGAATAATCTAGAATAATGTATACCCACCGCCCGGATCTTTTAAGACCATTAGTCTCTCTTTCTCTCTCCTCTTCGTCTTCAGAGGACTCGTTCTTTATTTCTACGTTTTCATGTTTTTTACGCGCCTCTTGTGATGGCAATTGATTGGGGGGTTCAATACGTATACTGGGATCCCAGGCTCCCGGAGGTAATATTGTGACGGCATCTAAAAATTCGTCGACTCCGGCCAACAAATCTTCTCGACTCTTGGCTTTATAAGCGACGTCATGAAACACCTTTACGTCATGAAATTTATTTGATCAGTGGTTTGCTTTTATTCACTCATTACTCACTTCGTCTGACATAAGTGTAGCCATTGCTCGGCCCACTTCGTGGTAACGACCAGGAATGCTATCATTAATTTCAAAATTTTGAGTCAATAGTGATATTAAATTCAATCCTTAATAATAGAGTTATTATAAGATATCGTTATTTTAAAGCATTTTTAATGGAATTATTGCTATTTATTTCGTGAGTAATGTTTATAAGATTTACTCAAAATAGAAATCATTTCTTTATTTTTAAGACAAAATTAGATTAAATATTAAATAAATGGAAAACTAAATAATATAATAATGACTTTTCTAATATACACAATACCTGTGCGGCCCGAGAAGTATAAAGAGAAATCTGGTGGGCACTGGCACTTCAGTTAGATCACCAAGATGACAGGCATGATTCAAACGAACGAAACCCGAAATGGAGTGATCCAGAAAATCTATTTCTCCGACGAGAATGTTATCTGCTTCAGACCCGGGAGGGATTTTACGCATAAATGCCTGATTGAGCTGACATTCCATTCGATGATATTTTAATAAATATTTGAAAATTAAATTCGAATAAAGGAATAATTGATGCATACCTTGTGCTGTAAGTCTGAACTGGAACTGGCGTTCAAATCAGTCGGTAACTGTCCTGTGGACGCAGAATTGGTTGAATGCGACTGATTGTTGGTGTGCAGGTGCAGCGATGTGACGCTTGGACTGTTGGCCAGACCCTCGTGACCGTTGTTACCCGCTGTTATCCAAAATAGCATTTTTTAGATCACAATTTGAGAAAAATTCTCGTTTTCTAAATAATATGATTACAATTTAATTGAATGCGGACTCGAATCTCGGATTAATTCAATTAATATATTCATGGGTTAGAACTCTGTTAGTAATGGTTTGGAAGAGTTCTCAACTAATGGCTGTGATTTCAATAAAACCTGATTTATCCAAAGACAGTCCTAAAGTGCTTTGAAATGAAAACTTTCTGAAAGGATTCCACTCAGAATTGGGCGGCGAAGAACTCTCGCCATCCAAAAGATCTATTTTTCAATTATTTTTTCCAAATTAAAACCAAATTAAAACTTTAATAAATAATTGACTGAAAATTGAGTGAATATTACGACTAAAAATCAATTAAAGATCACTTACTGTGAGAGCCAAACATACTTTTGCTGGAATTCCTTCCGATATCAGCCAAAGATCTTATGAGTGGAAGTCTGTTACGGCTGTCATTCTTGTCGTGTCTTTTTTCGTGTTGATGTCTATGTCTGCGAAGTAGCGCTTCTTTTACTTTATTTTTCATATCAATAGATAGTTGTCCGCAATTAACCATATTTTCCAGAACTAAATCTATGGTTTCATTTGATTCGTTAAAATTTCAATCATTGAACAAGGTAATCGTTGAACTGACCGGCGATTTGATCTAAACTACTGCCCTCGAGGTCTAACAAAACAGTTCCGTTAAGTATACAACTTCTAAGTTCGAAGAGAGAGTGCAAAGAAATGGTAGCCACGTGTGGTTTAGACCACCGGTCACCCCCTTCTTCTACATCCTCTTCGAATTTGATCCATCTTTAAAATAGAGTATAATTTATATCATTTTATTTTTGTAATAACCCTTAAATTATGTTTAAATTAACTGACAATTAATTAAGAGTCGGAGTATTTATAAAAAAAAATATAAGAATTTAAATGACTTATGATTTCATTAATTCTTCTATTCTTTTAACTCTAAAATATGACTCAAAGTATAATTAAAAGTAGACTTTAAAAATTAACAATAATTTATAATTTCTATGAATTTAGAGTAATATATAATTAAATAAAATCGTCTCTCATTTGAATTAACTCTAAATTTTATTAAAAATTTTGTTTATAATATTAGAAAAAATGATTACCATTTGATTTATTTTAAACTAAACACAATATTATTAAAAGGATCTCAATAAAACTAATTAGAACTCTCTCTCTCTCTCTCTCTCTCTCTCTCTCTCTCTCTCTCTCTCTCTCTCTCTCTCTCTCTCTCTCTCTCATACTTTTCATACGTAATCTCATTAGAAAATAGATATAATAACCATTTTATGTCATAATTTATAGCCTCAGGTTTTCTTATGAAATATATTTTAATTTTTGAGAATTATTCGAAAAAACATTGAAAAAAGAGTTAGATGAATGAAAATGACCTGGCAGTTTCTCTCCATTCTAAGTCTTCACCATTTATATATAACTCTTCTAATTCGCTGAAGAGTGGATGTGATTCGTGAGCGCCATCCATGTCATCCTCTCCCAGAATAAACTGAACCCTTTCCGCTTTTATTAAAAAAATAATATTTAAAGCCATAATCAAAATAATAGTGAAATACCGGGTCTTATATTCTGAGGGTTTTCTTCGTTAAGACCTCCCTCTTCTTTCTTTTTATTATTGCCATTTTTGTGTTTATGTCTTCTGTGATGTCCTCTTCGGCGATAAGTGGTGGGCATTTGGAAGCCATACGTGCAATAGACAGTCAAAGCTCTGTGTCCTAAAAGTATATCAAAATTTCAACTCAAAATCCTTATGAACTCAAATCTTATTAATTGTTGGCTTTTTTGAGACTTTATGTAAACAAAAGATATTTTTGGTTTCAAGAGATTAAACATAAATCTTATTATTAACTCATTTATAAAATCCATTCAAATATTTAAAATTGAGAAAAGATGTTCTCATTTATAATACCATTTGTAAACAATAATTACAATAAATTAGTCATTTTTTAAGCATTAACTAAAAATATTTTTAAAATTTAACCATGCTTAATTTAAGATTTAAAAATAGCTCAGAAAACTTTTATCATTTTATTCAAAATAATATTAATTCAGAGAAAAATATTAATAAAAATATCATAAATTTTTTATTAATAAAAATCAATTTATTGAATATAAAATGAAATAAAAACTATATTTCAAATAAAAAAATTATAAAATTTATTGTTTTGTATTAATTAAAGTCTTATATCAAACATATTTTGATTTTCAAATCAAAATATTTCTTAAGACTTAAGTAATTTTATTACGAAATTCTACTTATTTTGCGATTTTAGTTGTGTTTAAAAGAAATATATTTTTGATTTTTAGATACTTTTGTTTTGTTAAAAGTTTTGGTAAGTTTTGTAATCTTTTATAACGTTATAACTATATTAAGAAATATTTGATTTTTTATTAGTTTTGAGTAAAAATTTATACTTTAAAAGCGTTAATGAAAACTAAGGAAACGGATTGAAAGTAATGAATAAAAGAGAGGATGTGTTGGAAAGTCTCAGAGATTTGGGAAACTCTAATGGTTTGAGAAAATCAATATTCGATCAATTTTTCCAATCATTTCATATCAGAAGAACTTCTAATAAGGATTTCAATCAATTAAAGGCATAAATCAATAGAATTATCTCAATATTAATGGTATTAAAAATGGAACAAACCTTCGAAGTCTTTGTCGGTATAACTGGGATGTGAAGTTAGAGCCCCAGGGTCTTTGGCCACTTCGTCCGAATCGGTGGTCCTTTTTGTGGAGTCCATTACCGGAATCACTTAATACTAGGATTTCGACGTTTAAAAGGAGGGAATAAATTGAGAGTCTGTCGACCGCATAGACAGTGAGCTGAGCATCAAAAAGACGTAACTCTAACTAAAACCAAACCAATCCTTTTAATAGCCTAAAGCACAGGCAAAACAGGTGTGAATGTCAGTCACCACTTCATACATGTGTGCACTCATTGAAAATCGCGATTAAACTCAAATATTACGATAATTTTGATCGGAAACTAAGAGATGGAAAACCCCATCGACTCAGGGATTAAAACAGCGTTCGTTTAAATAACGAGTGATTTGGAGTAAAGAGAAAGGCTTTCCAGTAATGAATTGAGAGCTCAGGCGTTGCGTCCCTTTTGATGCCTAAACCGCTATTTTGTTGGAAATGTTTCTTACATTCATTCGATTCAATACTTTTATTAAAGAATTTAATGACTTTCAGTCAATCCATTGATTATTAAATGAAACGATGAAATCGTGGATCAAATCATTACAAACAAAAGTAACTGTCGTTCAGACCAACAGTCGTTCAAAGATTTTGGTCTGAAATAAGAGCTAAACCGACATAATATTCAATACTATGAAGCGATGCTTCGCTTAAGCATTCTATTGACGCAAACATCGCTCTAATAATACGCTCCCAATAAAAGCATCTTTGGATCAAAAGAAGTGAAGAACAGGCGATGTGTCGCCACTGAGCGCTCCCATTGGCGTCATATATGATCGCGCACTCACTCACTAACCACTCACTAAAGTACTGAGTATTGCGTTTCGCGTCGCTTAGGGCTCAAAAAACACTGACCTTTTCTATTCACTCAAAATTGATTCCAATTGATTTGAAGAACATTTTTACCCAAATTATGCATTCATTTATTGATAGAAAATATTACAAATTATTATTAAAAGTCGATTATTAATCATTAATCAGTTAAATGATTGAAAACCACATTTAAGTCATTTACAATCAAATTAACCGAAAAGAAAATGCAATTAATTTATATAATATTAAAGTAAAAGTAACGACAATTATTTGTGATATTATATTACGAATAATAGCGGCGTTTCAACAAAAAAAACACAAATAACTGTTGTTTTATATATAAAATTCTAAATTAGTTACAAATCACAGACAAAAAACTTCATATTATTATTCCTTTTATGAAATTATTTGAATCGAAAGCAAATCAAAGGTTTTAAAAACATTCGCCAATGAATGAGACATTAGTTTTAAATAATGGTTTTAATGGTTTGCAAATATTCTGACACTATTTTAGTTATTAGTTACGCATTATTTCGCTTATAATTAACTAATTTGGGATAACTTTTCAAATGTGAGAATATATCGAATATCGATTTCATTGAAAAGAAATGCCTTAAAATACAAATTAAATTATTAAATACCATTTCGAGCGATTAAACACAATTTTTAGGCGAAATTTGATAAATATTATAGACTTAGAGACTAGATATTGATAATTGATATTAATATTATATCATATGATATAAGCCATCAGTTATACAAATATTAAAACTAATGCCGAATATGAGAGACATTTGATTTTTTGAAAAAAAGTGTTTACAAAATATGAGAAGACATCGAAATTCACATTAAATGAAAGTATTTTTAAAAATTGTATGCGTTTTGAGAATAAGTATTTTGAATTTATATCAAAATTCATTACAACATTTTGTTGTAATCTTTTTAATATATTTGTTGTAATTTTATTTTGAAAGTCAATCCATAGTCTGATTAAAAACTAATACCGAAAAGCTGTCACTCAATGAGTGAACTCAAAGCTTAAGTCAATTAAGGCTATGACTTCTTTTCGAAAGCACTTCCACTCTCTTATCAGTAAAATTGATTAAAAGTGGTTTTAATGTTCGAAAGGAATTCATATTTTTTTGTGGTTTCGAAATCAATTCAGAGCTCAGGCGCTAAAAAAGCTTAATATAGAGCACTAAAACTTTAAAATTTGAACTAATAAGAGCTCAATAAATCTTAAAAAGAGCTAGATCACACTATGAACAACTTTCATTTGGGTCATTTTTACAGACCATTTATATATTTAGTTCGCGATTATAGCATAGAATCGATTCGTAATAAATAGTAATAAATAAAATGCATAAAATCATTTAAAGCACAATAAATATATAATTTAAAAAATGATTTTCAATTTGAAAACTAAATAAAATTATATTAAATTTCATTTTTCATATAAAACTATTACTCAAATAATTGAAAAATTAAATAAATAAAACCTTAAATCAAATCACAATAAAATCATTTCTTCTTAAACTTATCTTCTTTTTTCATAAGTCGTTCCCTAACTTTTTGTTCCTTTTCTAACGCTTTTCTTTCTCTTTCGACCTCTGATTTAAATTCTTTAATTTTCTTCTTGAGTAGAGACCGATCAGTACTGTTAGTGACGCCCAAACTCTAAATATTTAATTCATTTATTTTAATATTAAAATTAGGTTCAAATAAGTTATTAAATACCCGAAGTTGAGTGCTGTCCAAATGAACCAAAAAAGGTCCAGAAATTCTTCTCTCTTGAAATTTCTGAACATAAGTATCGAGATTTAGTCCAATCAGCCAATTGGTTACATCTTCTACAGTCCATTCATAAATGGGATGTTCACTGCGACGATATATTTTAGGACTGTTCTCATAATCTTCCATTATCTGAGTCGGACTGTTTAATGATGCAGAAGAAGACGAAGAATGTACTGAATTAGGAGATACCGGCGCTGATAAACGCTGAGCACTACTAAAAGATTGATTTGGCGAAAGGATGTTAGAAGAATTGGTCGCAATTCTTTGAGAATCATTTTTATCAATCGGTAAATATAATTGTTTGGAAGTCGATTGGGTTGTCCTGCAGACCGCAGGACTGCTCGGATCACTTTTAACTGATATTTCGGGTTCGCTCTTCACATAAGAAATGTGTTGTCTTCGCGGAGAATCGCTTTCACCACTCAATTCAACAGAACCTATGCTCGAGTGCCTCCTCATTGATGGGGGCTGCCTATTGGCGAGACTACCCTTACTCGCCAATTCTGCCTTTTGTTTGGCTGCACTGCTGTCCAGTAACTCAGTTTGACTTATACTGAGATTCTCTTTAAATGTGAGGTCATTAAACTGTGAATCGGCAGAAGTTGTGTCCAATAAAATTTGTTCCAAAGATTGAAATAAAGTTTTTTCATTTCCTTCGGATTGAATTTTAGCTGAAAAGTTAGCAACTATTTCATGTAAACAGCTCTGAGTGGGAAAGGGAGCGGGTAATCCAGCAATCTTTTGAACTTCAAGTAATCTTCTTTCCAACAAAATTATATGATCTCTAAGAATACGAATCAAAGTCATGTATTCTTCATCTTTTTGTTGACTCATTTGAATAATAATTTCTTCTTTAGAATTGAATCCGAGTTCTTTTTGTTGCATTTCTCGAATAATTTTTTTCGATTTGTGATATTTTTTCTCGAGTGTTGTGTATTGTATTTTAATGTCTTCAATGAGTTTGTTGTAGTGTTCGATCTCTTTTCGGGCGGAAACGATTGAGCACTCATTTTGTTTTAACTGAACTAAAGAGTCCTCCAATTGATTTTGCATTTCATTCACTTTCTGTTCGTGTTTTTGCTTAACTCTTAATAGTTCTTCGCTGAGCACTGAATTCTTGCACTCATATTCATGGAGTCGATTCCTAAGAATTTCTATTTCATCCCTTTCTTCTCTTCCATTGATTTCTTCAGTAGACGTAAAGTGTTTACTTTCGCTAATATTTGACGCAATGGTTTCGTTAATGGATTCACTGTTTTGGAAATTTGATTCAAAAGCGGAATCGAAATCATTTGAATTCATCTCTTCGTCTTCTTTGGCTTCGATTGTCGACGAAGACATGAAGAGATCTTTTTGAGAATCGTATCCGTTTTCGTTAATATGTTCTGATTGTAATGATTGAGAGATGAGTTGTGCGATTTCACTGTTGGCGCTGTCCTTTTCCCGACCGATAAGGAACTTGACTAAACCACTCGTTGAACGCAATACTGATGCGGCGTATGCCTGAGTGACCCCCACTAAAGAGTTTCCGTCCACTTCTATTATTTGATCGTTTACTCGAATACTATTTTTAAAATGAAAGAATAAACTAATTGATGTGAGAATAACTCGTACCGATTGTCGCGATGAGCCGAACCATTCTCTGTAATTGTCTTAACAAAAATTCCAAGTTTTTCAATTCCAGCGTCAGCCCCGACACCCATTCTATTGGTTTAATTTTCATTAAATATTTTTTAATTTAAGTAAAGCCTTATTTCTCAAGAAAATTTTAAAAAAAAATAGACGAACCCAATTATGCTGAGCCCGAGTCCATCCGTGCCTTTCATTATATCAACGGGAAAGACATCCATTTTTTCAATGCGTTTTTCTAATTCGTATTCAGCGGAAGCGACGACTGGATCCACGTCTTCGTTACGTCGATCGTAATCTTCGACGGAATGCGTTGAATAGACTTTCATTGGATTAGAACTGAACTTCACTTTTGACTTTTTTCGGGGTGGAATCGGACACAATAACATTGAAACGCAATCTTCACTCTCTTCGTCACTATTTTCGGGTAATCCTGGAGTTTCGATATAGAAGTGGCCGTCAGGTAGTAAATGGTATTCGATATCATCTAATATAATACTGGTTTCACTATTGGTTGTCGACAAATCATTGGCCGCATTGGCTTCGCCGCCACAAAACTCCTCGAATTCATTCTTTCCATTAGAAACAGAAATGGTGTTATCGATGAACTGAGCGCTCATTTGTTCGATTGTGTCGACACTCATTAATAGCGAAGTGTCAGTTTGTCGGAGATCTTCGATACAATTCTGTTCACGTTTTAGATCTAAGTCTTCGTTGTGAGCACTTATGAGGTCTTCCATTTCAGTTCTCAACTGTTCGTCTGTGAATAAGTCCTGCCATGACTTACGACTCAATAGTTTTTGTGCCTCTTCTTCGGTCATCATTTCAACGTCACTAAAGCACTCATCAAAATCAAGAATATCGGGAATGCCTGAAGTATCGCAACTGTTAAGATCGGGGAGACTTTGGTATTTGTCTTTGTTTTGGTTGACTTCAATTTGGTTGTCGGAAATTTCAGAAACGATTTTGTCAATCAATTCTTCTTTTGCTGAAGAATTTGATTTGTCTTCAGTGGTTTTGTGATCACTTGTCTTCTGATATAACTTTTTCTCTGATTCAAAAGTTCGTTCTTTAGTAGAATCGGTGGCAATGGATTGGGAGGCAATAGAACTGCTGCGTCTTAAAGGAATGGGTGGAGACTCTTCTACTTCTATTTGGTCCACACTTTTCGAAAGATTGAGTAGTTTTCGATTGTTTACATCTGTGGTCCGCAAAGAATCGACTGAATTCGATTCATTCAATTGGCGTTTGACAACAGTCTTGTTGTCCATTGAGTCCAAACTTGTTTTCGGTTGAATCCGATTATTGCTATAAATTTCATTTGGATTTTGAGTCTCCAATGAAATGACTTTATTTGAGTCATTAATAATATTGTGGTCATTGTTGTGGTCGACAACACTTTCGAGAATAATATTATGGTTTGAGTGAAGCGATATTTTATCAGAAATGAGGCCTTCATTGAAATGAATGTCTGTGTCTTTGGTCTCAGATTTTTTGGTGTCATTTGTCTGTAATTTTTCAAAGATTGCTTTTGCGTTATTAAAACGCGAGACTCGACTCTCAGTCCGTCTGATCTGAGAACTGAATCCCGTCTTAATTGAAGAAACGCTTTTATTGAGACCGGATTCCAATTTATCGGATATTTTTGAAAATTTTGATCCATTATTTGATACATTATTTGATCCGTTGATTGTATTTAAAGTATTCGACTCTTCGACTGGTTTTTTGATTTCTTCTCCGTTTTTCTGTTTGTTGTCTGAATTCCCATTAATTAATGTTTGGCTCTTATTTGGAAGCGATTTCTGATTCAAATTTTGAGTTAAATTTTGAGTTAAATTATTTGATTTGACTTTTGATTCAGTGATGACTGAAGGAGTCTTTGAATTTGACTTTTGGTCTTTAAGACTATAATTATTACAATTATTAATATTATTGTTATTATTATTCATATTATTGATAGTATTGATAGTATTGATGGCATTCATCGGAGGAATTTCTTTAGGCGGCGGCGGAGACAACGATTGGAAGAGATTCGCGATTTGACTCACTTTTGTTCCCAATTTTCTGCCACTTTTGCAGTCGTTGGCAGTGTTTGAAGAGATGCCATCCTTTCGGGAATCACTATTAGTCTTGTCTTCAAAGGTAAGCCGTAATGAATCAATCATTGGTCGTCTGTCGGCGGGGTTTGGTCTTAACTCCTGCCAACCGGTTCGGGAACGACTGGCAGCCAATATCTCTGCCCTTACGTTAGACATCTCATTAAACTTCCACTAAATTAAGCAAAAATTGTGCGCAAAGTATACAAAGAAATCAAATATTTTATGTCTCTATTATTACATATATTTATATCAAATAATAACGAATTGATTACAAAATGTGTTCAAAAGCACATAATTAGCACCAAATCTATTAAAATATTGCAATCATTTTATCCAAAGAGTTATAGGATTTCACTTCTCTTTAGGACTAAAATCTAAATAAAAGAATACATTTTAAGTAATTTTAATATAAAATACAAAAGAAAAAGCAGTAATAAATCAATTGTTTTTGTGGTATCAGTGGAGCCATTATTACTCCAAACGGTTTGAAGCACTCAAACACTCAAATAAAACTCACAAATAAATTATGTGATCAGAGAATGACCTGACTCTCACTCCCAATAACTTAATAATTTTTAACGATTCACTTAAAATATTCTCCGAATTATCTTTTCTTTAAGTTTAAACGATTGTCACTCACTTAAAGTCAAATTAATAAAAGAAAAGCGAAGGAAATAATCAATTAATCGATGCATTCATTCTTAAGCATCACTTTTAGATCCGTTTGTATAAGAGGTCAATGAATTACGTATAGAATAAGAACGTGAATGAGTTGAGTGTTTGAGCGGTCGGTTCGTTCCCATCAAAGCTTTGCATTGCATTACAGCCAACTTAGTCTCCACCTAAAGCCAGGACTGACTACTTGTAAGAGTGCCCACTGAACACACTATAAACACACACCAAAGCACAGACCGGTTCGAAACCATTGGTATGCAATCATTGCCATTGAATTGTTCTGAAACTTTAAGACAACTTCAGAATTGGGTCATTACGTGTTATAATTAAAGGAACGCTCAGACACATACATGTAGTCTTTAAATACATATTTTCAAATACACTAGAATTGTGAGCACAGGTACCTCTAAGGAGCTCAGGTACACATTCTTCCAACATTTTGTGAACTTTTATTCGAATCGACAAAAATTAAATTATAAAACAAATTAAGATTTATTCGACCCTTTCTTTTATTAGTGACAGAAAAGTTACTCTTTTTTCAATCCTTCATCAGTTTTAGTGCAATACCTGTGCTATCGAACCATATTTCGAGTTTCCAGATATGGATTTCAATTTTCAGTTCTGACATATTTTTCGTTTGAATACTCATTTGAAAAATTAAACACTCATTCAAACAATGGTATAATCGGTGGACAAAATGAGAGACAACTTCGACGATATTGAAAACTTCGATGAAGACATCGATGAGAAGAGTCCACTCACTAATGATATATACAACAGGTATTAGTGTTCAATCATTTCCGTACTTTTCGTTAATTTCTCTTTTGTTGAAACATTTTTTTCCACTAATTTTTCTGTGAATTAAAAAAATGTGTGAAAACTAAATAAATGGTGGAATGGCTTTCATTTAATACTTTTCTTTAATCTTTATTCTGATTAAAAAAGTATTACCAAATAATTGTGTCCAAAATCGTGCCCTAAATTGTATTATCAATTGATTGGTTGACGTTTATATTGTTTTGTTCGAAGAGAAAGGAATGGAAAGTATTAAAAAAGGGCTAAACTTTATATTCAAACAAATTCTCAATTAATCTTATATTCGATTCTTATATTAAAATAGTATATCCTATGATTTCTCGTTTATTCGGAGTTTAATATCACTGAATATTTGTGAATATTTGTGATTTCATTATTTTTAATTTATTCTTTAATTAAATTTTCTCTTATTATTTGGTTCTTTGAAGAGAAGTAAGAATGCCCTTGATATGTTAGAAGGATTAAAACATAACTTATATGATATAAATTATATCATTAAATGTTTATTAGACTCATTAAAAGTAAAATGATTTTTCAATATCTGTTTAATTGTATTAAATAAAAGCAAAGCATTTAATTAAAGCATTTAAAGTAAGTTTCAAATGAACTGAAAATTAAGAACATTTGAGAATAAGACAAATGGAAACTCATTTCAATATTTTAATAAATATTAATAATATATTCTTTGTTTTGAATTGAAAACAATATTAAATTACAAAATTTGGAAAAATATATTTATTAAATAATAACATATTTTATTTGCATCTTGGTCATTAATAGATGTTTTGCAAAAAAAAGTTTCAATTTTAATTTAGTTGTCTATAAATTACAAAATATGAATATTTTAGAATGTTAAGTTATTTATTTTGAGTTGAACTAGGTTATAAATTATAACTTAACTATAACTTATAATACTAAAGTTATCAGTGAAATATTATATAAACTCTTTGACATAAAATATTCAAAAAACTGATTTTCTTTTTATAAGAAAAAGGTATTCATAACATTTTTGGAGTAAAGTATGGTTTCATTAATTCTGTTCTCCACCTAATCTCTTAAATTAGTAAAAGAAGTATTAATAAGAAGTTTTTCCTTTACTTTTTTTTTGTAAAACTCCTCCTAATATATGATTCATATAAAAAATGTGATTAAAAAAATTAAAGTTTTCTTAACGTTGTCTTCACTTTTACTTTGAATTCATATAAAATTAATTAAAAAATATTTTTAGTTTATTTTAACAAAAATTCTTTAAATACTTTTGATATGAATTAATATTAATAATTCATTTGATTTCAGAAGTATTAGTGAACAGACAAAAGGATGGGATGTGTTTGTGGTCACTCCAAGTGATGAAGAGGATGAAACTTTAAGTTCAAAATGGATTGATATCATTCTTAAATTTTTGAAAATCATAACATATATCATAACATTTTTTGTGGTCCTCTCATCTGCTGTTCTCTCCAAAGGAATTGTTTTATTCATGACATCAATAATAAGAGCAAACCGAACAGTATCTGTATGTCATCAGGGAATACCAGGTCTGGAGAGATCTAAGAAATATGTTGCGGTTTTCCAATACGACGACCCGGAAAGAATAGTTTGGATTTGGAGCTTATTTTTCATATTAATAGTGCCAGAAATCATGACATTATTCAGAAGCGCTCGTATTTGTACTTTTAAGTCATATCGAGTTCCGGACAAAACCACTTTTATTACTGTAATTCAACAAAATCTATGAAAATGTATTTCATTGCAATTTTTTTTAATCACAGGTTTTTGTTATGGAAAGTCTTCATACAATAGGTTTATCAGCGCTTGTGTTTGTGATACTACCATCTTTAGATGTGGTCAAAGGGGCAATGCTTACCAATTGTTTGTGTTTTATACCAACAGTTCTTTCTCTGCTCTCAAGACATTCCGGAGAAACGAAAAGAGCGTTCAAAACAATATTGGATTTGTTGTCAGTAATCATCCAATTGGCGGCGTTTGTCATTTGGCCGATTGTCGCCAAACAGGAGAGAAATTCTTTAGCCCCTTATATACCAATAGTATGTCTGTTAGTATCAATCGGTTGGTGGGAGAACTATGTCGACAAAAACGCTTCCTTTTCTCTTATTAGAAGAATAGCACAAATCAAACAAAAACTTCACAAAACGCGTTATTTTACTTATATTTTTATATCGATTTGGAAAATAATTTTAATTTTAATTTGTATGACTTTAATGCTATATTTTACTGATGGAAGTGTTCGGACCATATTCTCAAAGTTCAAAGAATCGTTTGGTTCGCATAAGATTTTAATTCAAAGGGACCGCTCAGATATCCTTTCGCTGACAAATACGGACCAATTCATGGGAATAGAAAACGAAACCTCTGAAATAAACTCCCGTTCAGCCATTCCTCTATGGTTTATAATAATCCAAGTGTTCTCTACCTGGATATGTTATGTAGTGGCAAAGTTCACCTGCAAAATATGTATTCAGGGCTTCAGTTTTGCTTTTCCTATCAGTCTTACAGTTCCGGTCACAATATCAGCACTGATTGCATTTTGTGGACTCCATTTCGAGAATAATTGTAAAATCTCTGACTTTTTTATACCGAAATATTTGTTTTGGTACTGCAATGAGGAGCCATTCATACGCGACGAACCATTTTTTAATGTTCATGCAATTATGTGGTTATTTTGGCTCTTATCCCAGACCTGGACTGCAATTCACATTTGGGCGCCGAAATGCGAACGTTTGGCCACAACTGAGAAACTTTTCGTTAATCCCATGTATTGCGGAGTTATTATCGATCAGTCGATTGCTTTTAATAGAAGGAGAGACGACGAGGAAGAGATCAAAAGTGAAGACATCAATTTAGAAGCAGAGGGAACAACAATGCAGGACCCGTCCCAACACTACGAAACTATTTCAGAAAATATGGACGACAAGAAACGGTCGACAACTTATAGTTCAGATCAAATAATACGAATATATGCCTGTGCGACAATGTGGCATGAAACTGTCGAAGAAATGGTTCAAATGCTTAAATCTGTTATGAGAATGGATGAGGACCAGAGCGCCAGAAGAAATGCCCAAAAATATCTTAGAATAGTTGATCCAGACTACTATGAATTTGAGGGTAAATTCAATGATATTTTCAGAACTTATGCCTCAAAACTAAAAATTAATTCACAATTAGTTCACATATTTTTTGACGACGCCTTCGAATTGTGTGACGAAAACGACGAGGATATGGTTGTCAACAGATTTGTCAAACAATTAGTAGAAGTGATGGATACGGCCGCCAGTAATGTCCATCAGTGCAATATTAAGCTAAAACTGCCCACAAAATATCCAACACCTTATGGTGGAAGACTAGAGTGGAAAATGCCTGGACAGAATAAATTGATCGCTCATTTGAAATATAAGTGCAAAATCAGACACAGAAAACGCTGGAGTCAGGTATTCACTGACACTCGATATTTGATGTTATTTTCATATATTTTATTCAATTTCAGGTAATGTATATGTATTACCTGTTGGGACACCGACTCATGGAATTACCGATTGATGTAAACCGAAAGGCAGTAATGGCTGAGAATACATATCTGTTGACACTCGACGGAGATATTAATTTCAGACCCCATGCCGTCCAACTATTGGTTGATTTGATGAAAAAGAATCGGAATTTAGGCGCCGCCTGCGGTCGAATACATCCGGTGGGCTCAGGATTTATGACCTGGTTTGTTTCTTCTTTTATTATTTAATATTATTTTATTTTATTTGGAATTTAATTTTAATAAAAGGTATCAGAAATTTGAGTACGCAATCGGTCATTGGCTGCAAAAGGCCACCGAACATATGATTGGTTGTGTTTTATGTAGTCCTGGTTGTTTTTCTCTTTTCAGGTGAATATTGAATTCAATAAAACCATATTTAATGGAATTTTTTATTTATTTTTAAAAATGTTTTACCCAAAAGAGCGAAAGCATTGATGGACGACAATGTGATGCGAAGATATACCACAAAATCAGATGAAGCTCTGCATTATGTGCAATATGATCAAGGTGAAGATCGTTGGCTCTGCACTCTTCTTCTTCAAAGAGGTTTAATTAATTTCTTATTGAATTTACTTTAAGTCGAACTTTTGTTATAATTTCTGAAAGAGTGGGTAAAATTAACTGAATTTTGCAATACTCTTGTCAATGACCTAGAGTCAATTTAGTAATGTTAGACAAATTTAAATTAATTGATTTGGTCGAATAGGATATCGGGTCGAATATTCTGCGGCGTCGGACGCTTACACTCACTGTCCCGAAGGTTTTGGAGAATTCTATACTCAAAGGCGTCGTTGGGCGCCATCAACAATGGCTAATATTATGGATCTTTTGGGAGATTATAAGAAGACAATCAAAGTTAATGATAATATTTCACTGCCATATATAATATACCAAGGAATGTTAATGATCGGCACAATATTAGGACCTGGAACAATATTCCTTATGTTAGTGGGAGCACTGGTGGCAGCCTTTCGTATATCTAATTGGGATTCGTTTTATTATAATATTATTCCGATTTTACTTTTTATTGTCATCTGTTTTGTTGCCAAAAATGAGATCCAAATATTTGTGGCTCAAATACTTAGTGCCGCCTATTGTCTACTAATGATGGCTGTGTTTGTTGGTCAGGCCATTCAGATGACAGAAGACGGTTTGGGCTCTCCCTCTGCCATATTTTTCATGTCATTGACGGGTAGTTTCATTGTGGCGGGTCTTTTGCATCCACAAGAAATGGCGTGTTTGGCCCCACTTTTACTTTATTTCTTGAGTATTCCCTGTATGTATCTCTTGCTTATAATCTATTCTTTAATAAATCTGAACGTGGTCACTTGGGGCACACGAGAAGTACAATCAAAAAAAACTAAACATGAATTAGAGGAAGAAAAGAAGGCCGCAGAAGACATGAAGAAAAAGAATTTACTCGGATTTCTTAATATGGGTGACAATAGGAAAGAGGAGGGAAGCATTACTTTCAATCTAGCAAATCTTTTCAAATGCATGTTTTGCACTTATCCCAAACCCAATGAAGAAGCGCTTCATTTGGTCAAAATTCAGGACCAATTGGATACTATTAATCAAAAGTTGACTTCTTTGGAGAAAGGATTGGATCCGAACGGATTAACCAAAAGAACATCAATTGGAAGAACCGCCAGATTTTCTGACAATTTGTCGACAGTCACTGAAAATGATGACGAAGAAGAATTTGGATCCGATACATCTGAAGTCAATATGGATGAGAAAGAGTCGGAAACAAAACATGATAGGGACGACCTCTTAAACCCCTATTGGATTGAAGATAAAGATTTGCGGAACGGAGAGGTCGCTTACTTACATCCATCAGAAATACAATTTTGGAAAGATTTGATTGGAAAGTATTTATTTCCAATTGAACAGAATAAAGAACATCAGGAAAGGGTTGCCTTAGATCTCAAAGAACTCCGAAATCGAGTGGTTTTTGGATTTTTTATGTTAAACGCATTATTCGTTTTAATTGTGTTTTTGCTTCAATTGAATAAAGAGATACTTCACGTCGATTGGCCTCTCGGTGTCAGAGAAAACATTACTATCAATCCGGACACTAATGAATATATAGTTGATAAGGAATACCTCGAATTAGAACCCATTGGTTTAGTTTTTGTCGTTTTCTTCGGATCAATTCTCGTCATTCAATTTGTAGGAATGCTTTTCCATCGATTCGGAACTCTTTCGCATATCCTAGGTAACTTCTTTTAAGGGAAGATTGTCTTTAAATAATTTTCATTTTTTTTGTCTTTAGCTTCTGTTGAGCTAACATTCTGTTCACCGAAAGTCGAGGACGTGAGTGAAGACGATTTTATTGATAAGAATGCGATTCAAATCGCGAGACAATTGCAAAGACTTCGTGGTATCGATGAGGACGACAAAAGTGAAGACTCAAAATATGGAAATAGAGTTGAAAAAAGAAAAACAATCTTTAATTTGGAAAAACGTTTACAACAACACCGAAGAATCGGAACTCTGGACGTCGCCTTCAGAAAGAGATTTATGAATATTTCCAATAATATGACCGAAGGTTTTACCCGATTATTATTATTATTATTATTTTTATTATTTTAAACTTTAATTTCATTTAAAAAAATATATTTTTTCAAATAAAAGGAACGCCAATATTGGGTGGAATAAGAAGTAAAGAACATTTCCTGGCGTTAGAGAGAAGACGAAATACTCTAATAGCGGGCGATCCACAAACCCGTCCGGGAATGCAAACACTCGGAGCCAAAAACGAATTCGTGAGAAACAAAAACCGATCGACTCTTGACTCAAAACGTCCGCGAAATGGGATTGACATAAATGGAGGTCTATCTAATCGATCATATATTCCAGACTCAGATGAAGACGAGCCAATGGATGACCGACATTTACCACTCAATATTTATGGGAGCGGTTCGCGACACATCTCTAATGGTGTTAATAAACGGAGTCATAACTTATAAAAATTAAAAAAATATAATTTTTATGTTTTACTGTTAATTAAATCTTCAAATTTTATATTTTTATTTAAAAAATTAATAAAACATTAATTTTGAAGCGATAATGAATTTAGTTCTTCATTTAATTCTTCTAAATCTTCTAAGTCTTCGTCAGCGAAAAGAGTTTCATCTATTGGTTCGTCTGTTATTTGATTTTCGTCATCATTTGTTGATTGTCCGCCGGAAGCGCCGTTTTCTCCCGTATCTGATGTCTGTAGGACTGAAACTTCAAATTGTCTGTTCGAGCACTGAGTTCCGGTTCCATCGGTTGCCTTCGCCTCAGACGCGAGGATTTCTAAATTAATTTCAACGATATTGTGATCTTCATCGTCTTCTTCGTCCTTAATGTATACGAAAGCGTCCTCTCCCTCTTCCATATCTTCATCTTTAGCCAAATCGGGATTAAAAGTAAACATTTCTCTACCGCTGAGACCAATATTTTTACCCGCCTTATATTCAGCTTTTTTTCTATCGGTTTCTTTATTGTCTTTTTCAATCCTTTCTTTGATTTTCTTCTGTTTCCAATTAAGGAATGATTCTAAAGTAATCTTGGTAAGATTATAATCCAGTTTTGCTCTTTCGATTTCAACCAATTCTTCAATAGTGATGTCGTCCTTCTTATCTGACTTTTTCTTATCCTTATTTAAGACAAATCCGGGCGGAAGACAATGTCTGTAATGGCATTTATCGCCGCCATTAGGACAGTCCCAAAACCAGCCGTATTTATTCGTTTCCAATGCTTTAAATAAGTGTTGAAAGTGTTTAGACTTCACACAAACCAATAATCAATGAATACCTTCGATAAAGTGTTTGCAGATGATAGTGGTTGCGGGCATTTTCCCTTCTCTTTCGCCGTGTTTTTTGGCGACCACTTCTTTCAGTTTTTCCTCGTCCCAGTCTTCCATTGTCTCTTCCTGTCGAACGTCCACATAAACGTTCTTCTTCTCACTCTTGCGTTCGAGTGTCAGGTCGTGAGAGAACTTACATTTGTCTCCTTTACCGCATTGTCCAGACTTGAAGAACGCGCAAAGAACTGACTTTGGGTCGACTCCTTTTTCAACCTTTTGAGTGGTCACCGGACGGAATATTGTATTCAATTCATCCAATTGTTTCTTCTTCTCGTCTTTTTTAGCGATACTCGGATTCGCCACAATTTCATTCTTCATAACAATTATTACAAAATCAATGATTTTATGGATTACCTTTTTATTTGGTCCCTGAGTCACCTGTTTCTGGACCTGTTGTATGAATTTTTGTTGTTTTGAACCCTTTTTATTCTTCAGACCAAATGTTTTGTCCTTTAATTGTGATATAAATTAATTTTTTTAACAAAAGAGAGAACCAATACTCACTTCAATTATCTTTTCCTTTTTCTTTTGTTCAGTCTTTTTGCTAGGTTGATTTGCTGCTACCTTTTTGGGGGGCATTTTCACCAACAAATTATAAAATATGTGACAAATAATTAAATAAATTTAATTTATTTCAAAAACTAAAACAGCGATAAAACCAAAAACGTTAACAAATCATTCATATAATATGTTATATAAATAATACAAAACCCCTAAAAGACATTCGGAAACGTTGAAACAAAATTAAAAGTCTGCCTTATTTTTACAATAAATGCTGTCTATTATTTGTAACTCATTCGTCGTATAAATCGATAATTATTTTTGTTTAATGTTTGATATTTAATTAAAATTTAATTTGATTTTTAAAAAATAAATTCAATGGAATAAATGAATTATAAGACAAACAAATGAGTTAACAAATAATAATAATAAAAGACATCATTTGTATTGTAATGTAATTATTTTTCACAGACTTTTAAATTTATCCCAACCTTTCCGGAAGAGCTTTAATTGACGACAACTTAAATAATTACACATAATTTTAGACCGCAATCGGAACCAGAATTGGAGTAAATCAGTAAAATCAGAAACCGATGGGATTTTGTGTTTTTTGACTTCGGGTCCGGTTTTCCAAAAGTTATCGCAAATAAACCAAAAAACAAAAATCAGAATTTAGTCGAATCTTAATGTTTGTCCATTAGATGTCACTAATAGACTCAAAAGTCAAAATATTGTAATTTGATATGAACTTGGTCATACAATTGGTAATACAATGGTCATACAATAGTCATGTAATGGTAATAATAGTGTTATAATTTGGTGAAAATAAGGGGTGATTTAATGTTAATAGAATTAGTGGTAAAACTTCTAAAATTGTTTTTTCTTCAGAATATTTGAAATTATTTTTATTTTGAAAACTTTTTTTAGAATTCCTTTAAAAACATTTGAGTCGTTATTTGAGTCCGAAAATGAAATATCGATTTGAAAGGAAACTAATGTTAGACTCTTTGGTGGTCTTCTGTGGTATCCCTTCGCTTACAAGTGTGAGGACAAGTGTTCAATACCTCTACAAATAGAGCGATGTTAAGCACAGGTACACTAATGCAGAGTATCGTCTGAACAGACAAAAGAATATAATAGATATCTGTTGTGTGAACACAACTTAGCTCAGGGTTCAATTAGTCGCGTCTCTCTGCACTTGAATAATGAATAGCCGCCAACCCCTGCGAGCCTTACAATGACATGCCATGAATGTAACATATCTTCTGATCGAAACAACGTCTAATCCCTGACTGTTTTGGTCAATGAAGTGAAATAATTTGAGGATAATATCGGCGACCATTCAATGCATTCCAATATAGTTGTAAAGTAACGCAATTTTTACATTTAATTCATTCATCGATTCTTTATTCCTCTAAAAGTATTCCCTTTTTATTCAAACAATTCTAAGACTGGATTTTTTTCTAAAAAATGTTCTCAAAGTTATTGATTATTTGTCATTATTTAAAAATGATCAAGGTTAGCTTAAGTTAAGTTAACCCCTAGGTTAGGTTAAGTTACCTTAACTTAGGTTAACCCCTAGGTTAGGTTAAAGGTTAGAATAAATTAATTTTTATTTAAATATTGTTTAAACAAAAGTTTGTTTTATTATATGTTTTTGAGTTTATTTTAAAACAAATAAATTTGTAAACCATTTGATCAAAGAATTGAGAGATAGAAGAGAACAATGGAGTAGACCCTCATCTAAGTTGTCTTTTGGTGAAGAAAAGCTGCTTAATGTCTCTATTAGTGTTCTACGTCTCCATTTATTCTCCCTCTCTTTTGCACTCACCCTCTCCTCTCCCTCCCAGTGCTCTCACCTGTGCTGAGGTTACGCCGATATGCGTGTATCACAACACCGATTCATGTACTGAATGTGAGGCTAAGAGTCTATGAAAGCCTATAAATAAAAGTTTGTCTTTTGTGAGCATTTCGTGTTGAGGAGTGTGTAATACATTACAATCCATTGCAAACACTAACCGAAAGCCAAGAGTGAGACACAAACTGAAAAACTACTCTCAGGTGAAATGAATTCCTGTTTTTTATTCACTCTATCCATTATAGAGGGCCTATAATTTAAATAAGCCGGCAATCAGTAGTGTTGCACAGAGTCGCTAAGAAGAGGAGTTCCATTGCCACAACTCTGGCCGACCACACATGAGGTTTTCACTAATACACTATCTTAGGACACACACACACACACACACACACACACACACACAACAATATGAAACAGCAATGATTGAACACAAACTTCAATTATCTTCTCCTTCTTTTGTTCCGTCTTTTGGTTGATTTCATTGCCTTCTTTGAGGACTCTATTCGAGGATAAACTGTTGAATCAATTCATTACTATTCAAATAAATTCTATTAATTTAATTGAAAATAAAGAAAAAGATTTAAATGAAAGACTAAACACCAATTCTTATGCAATAAAAACGACAAAACAAAACAAAATTAACAAAATCGACAAAAAGACAAATTTTGAATTTATCTAAAGTGATGTGAAAAAACTTTTTGCCTTTTTTTTACACTTTAAAAGTCAGATAAACTTTTATTTTTATATGAATTTAAATTGAAATTTTAATTTAACTAATTTTGTTTCGGATGCTATTTCTCAACATTAATAGATGAGAGTAAAACTTAAATTAGTTAATCTTTGATCAGAGGTTAGAATAAGAGAGAAGTGTTGGAAAGTTAGCCATATTTTAACGAATGCACTTAAAATGCAATCAAAATGAGTACAATAGGGCTGACACGCAATCACGACGTCTGTCATTAGAATCGAAGTTCAGCCAAATTGATAACTGCGGCCACTATTAACTCATAAGATATGCCAAAAATGACAGCCCTATGCCCAGTGCCAGACTATGAGTGGCAAACATGCAAATAGACTTTATTTTTATGACAACCCAATTGCAGTTCCCCCTAATTTTTTAGGCGTTCAACAATTGAAGACCAATGAGTCAAACGAAGAGAATCCCATTCATGTTATGTTATTCTCTATTTATTCCGGAGTTTACCGTAGATTTTGAGGTGGAGTTCAAATGTTCAGTTAATAAACATACAAACTATTCAATTAAATGCTTGCCTTCACTCAAATTGCTATCGTCTTCATCCCAGTACATCTCACAATGATTACCAAGGGGGATTTCTTTTTGGGGAATTACCCTTAAATTAAATTACAATTAATCTTAATATAAACCTTATATTATAGATATTTTTCAAAAGTTTTTTCATAACTACAAAGAATTTATAAGTAAAGACAAAAAATGTTTACATTTTCATCACAATATATACATTTTATATAACTGTATATAACTATTGTTTGTATGAATTGGTTTGCAAATTATGAGTATACCATCATTTTTCTTAAATCTTAATGTAATAGTTTTCTAGTTATCAAAAATTTTAATTATATTATTATAATAAAAAATCAATTATTTGGTTAAAGTAAAATCATATTAAAGAGTTAATAATAACTTAATTAAAAAGATATATCTTGACTATATTTTGACTATATCTTGACTATGTCTTAGTTGCAACAATTTGATGGGTAGTGCAAAAGCAACACTCACTGTTGACTTCACGGCTGACCTCTTATTCAGACAAATTTGAAGCGAATATTTCTAAGAATTTACTTTTTTTACTCCGTTTACGGAATCATATGTAGTATATATGTATGCAATGCTGTCGATGGCCTCAAAATCTTTCATTCTATTCATTGTATTTTTACTTTTAAAACAATAAATGTTAGTTTTTGCCCATTTTTTCACTGAATATATCTAATTAAGTTTTAATAGAATTTATTAACAGATTTTGCATTTGACTCGAACTATTGAAATATCTGAAGACACTATTTGAAAAACAGACAAATAAAGAGCCTTTGATTTTTTGAGAATATCTTGGGTTTTTTAAAATATCTAGAAAATATCTTATTTACTGCTATTCTTCTGCTTTCACAGACTATTTCTCAATTTATATACATTTACTTATTCTCATAAATATAGTGATTTTGGAATACTCTGAAACTTGTTATTATGTTAATCTAATTTTGGAGCAGTTGTGCAGCAGTGGTGCCCAAGGATAATACCCCCTAATTTTTAGCAGTTCTCTACAACAGATTCTGTTCTTAACTCATTCTGAAAATGTGTATAACGTTGTGCACTAATTTAATACAATTTAGTTGTCCCTAATTTTTATTAATTTCATTCAATAAAAAATAATGTTTAATGTCTTAACGCTTAGAAATGTTAAACACAATTTTTTTAGGCCTCAGTTTATTAGTAAAAGAAATTAATTTTTATTATTTTTTTCTGTTTTAACGATTCTAATTAAAATTGTAATTAAAATTAAAATTTTTGAAAGTGCCATAATCAGCAAGGATATTTTTACCTGATTCTTTAAGATATGGAAGACCTTTGTTTCAGTTAATTTTTTAATTATTCCAATAAAGTAACATGATAATATAATCATTTCAGAAACAAACTAAAGGAAAGGATGGAAAATATACTAAAATTGAGTTAAGAATAATTTTTTAATAATTTTTGTAATAATTTATTATTTGATTTTTATGCTGTCATTTAACAAATCATTTGATGAATTCATAAAATTAATAGCATTTTGTAATTTTAAGTGAAATTTAAAGTGATTTTACATTTAAATGATTTTAAGTGCTTTGAAAAGCGGTGTTTGTTCTCTGTTGTGGTCTTTCCATAGCTTTGGTTCTCGTAATTAAAAACTCAAAGAATTTATATTAAGATTTATGCCCCGAATGTATAGATTTTTGTTGGAAAAGTAATTTTCCCCGAGCAATTTATTAAATATATAATCAGTATTTGTTATTATATGTATTAGTGACTAATGTTGTATTAGTAGTAGAAATGGGGGTAAAACACAAATAAGATACAAGAATTCACGACTCGGACTGAGACCTACATCATTGCATCTTCGGAGGTGTGAAATCTCGAGCCAGTGGGTAGCAATCAAGTACTGGTGCTATTTTTCAAGACTCGCACGCAATCCAATGGCAACTATCCAATGGCATTCCCGCTATTTCTCTCTTAGACTCTGTCATTAGACTTAGTCTTAAGCAGTGATTCGCTTAAAAAATAATGGAAATAATGGACTGAATTTAAGAATATTAGTTTCATTTGCTTCATAACATACCAGAGCTATGGTATGGGATATGGTATTGACTAAGGTATGGGCTATAGACAATAAATGTGTTCTTAAGACCCTATACTTTCTTCAGTTATACCTTTCTTTGTAAGCGATAGAATAAAGATTCTAAAAACTGGTCTCTAATGCCTACCACACACCGCACACACCGCACACTACTCACAGCACACAATTATGTTATATCTATGAAAAGACCGGTTATTATTAGATAAGAACATCGCTCTAATGATCTCAAATGAATGCATTGAATGCAATGCCGTTCATCTCAATAATTATCCGATCAAATAATTTATTGGATTCAATGCTTTAAAGTCACTCCAAAGCCATTCATTGCTATTCGTTGCCATTCATTCGTTCACTCAATAGTTTTATTCTCTAAGAAATTATTTTTCAAAAACAATTAACCGTTTGAGGGCTCAATCAAAGATGAATGAGAAGCCCATCATTTTAAATGTCATAAAAATTTGGTGAAAACCCCGCATAAAGTTTTATTGTTTTTCTACCAAAATTCAATCCATGAAACTCTTAATTAAATATTTAATAACTTTCTTATCTTTTTTATTATATTTATTATACATTTATCTAAAATTGTAGTTATTTTAGTGAAAGTTATCAAATATAAACAAAAATTTAAATAAATTAAAGAATGACTTTATTTATAATTTAAGTTCAATAGTTTTCTTCATTTATTTCTTTGTTTTAAATGTTTAGAATTATAGCAAAGACTTATTTCTGACAAAAAATTATCCAATTTTCGATAAAATTCATAAGAAAAAGTTTTATTTAAATATTATTTTACCTTGTTAGTTTTTTAATAGATAATTTCTCCCATAAATATTTATAAATATTTAAAAAACATATTTTTTAAAATATGAAATTTAGAGAAATTTCTGTTTGAAAATTGAAAAAAATAATTTTGCAAAAATCACTATTATCTAGCATCTAGATTCTAGCATGTCAAATAGCTGATATTACCTGTATACTCCCTGGAAAGAAAACTCGGAAAAATACTCCCCTGGGATTTTGAAAATTATAACATTAGGTTGTATGGACAAGCACTAGGTTTGTGGAGGTTTTTAGTTTCCAGGGGGAATTTTGCCAAATACCCCCTCGAGGTCGAGGGCTATAGATCGAGGTCTTTTGTCATATTAGCTATTATTTGACTTTTAAATTAACCAAAACTTATTCATTCAAAAGTTCATTTTATTTAAGATTTTACTAATTTTTTGTGTTAAAAATACTTTAATTATTATCAAAAATTTATTAATTTATGACCAAGGTCAGAATAGGCAAAAGTAAAGAAGATAAAAAAATTTATTAAAGGGACGCTAATATTATTTTCAGTAAATAATGATTCATAAAATAAATGATTTGATATTAAAGTCTGGTTTTGAATTTAATTTTTAAATAAATGTTAGTCATTGAAACAAATTTTCACACAATTCATAAATATTTGTATCAAATTAATCAAGGTTATTTATAATCAGATTTTAATAAGAAAATACACAAAAGATCAAGTAAAATTCATATATAATTGTCATCAAGGTATTCTTAATAAGGCTTTACTTCTTTGCATACTTTTGTTTATTCCGGGTAATGGAACTTAATTTAAGATAAAAGAATAAATTTTAGATTATAAGAAAATATAATTACTTTGACAAAACAAGTTACAAGGTAATCGATTTTTACTTGATTCGTAGTAATAATTTAAAATTGAAATGAAAATTTTTTAAACATTTTCGAAAACATTTAATATAATCTTAGCATTGAATCAAATGACTCTTTTAAAATTATTTGGTGACAATTATATGCCTTTAATTCAAAGCATTAAAAATATTAGTTATTTATTCTTTTAAAAACTTTTGACTATTTATTGTAATTTTTATTAGAGAATGTTTTGCCTTTTATTTGAAATTTTATAATTTTTAATATGTTTTGATCTAAAGTTAATCAAATTTCTATTGAAAATATGAAATATTTAATTAAATACTAATTAGAGTTTCACTCAAATTAAACGTTAAAAATAATTTTGAGAATATAATTCTATAAATTAAAATAATGGATTAAAAATAACTTTTTAGCCATAATTTACTTAACTTTAAATTTTACTTTTATATAAAATGTCCTCAAAAATAGATCTAAAATATGAAAAGTTATTAAATAGTTAATAAAACCTAAGATAGTTATTAAACTTTAAAATAGTCAAAAAATATTTATTTTAAACTTCGGAAAAATGACCCTCAATACATGATGGGTACACATCCTGTCTTATGGACATTTAACCGAAAAAATACTTTAAAATAGTTTAAGTCAATGCTTTTATTATTATGTTTTGAAATATTTTATTCAATTTTTAGTCACTAATTTTTCAAATAATATTCTTTAAAAATACTTTTATTTTATATAAATTATAATTAAAATTAAGCCAAAAGTAAATATTTTTCAAATATTCTAAACTTTGTTTTTGTTATTTTTTTAATGAATTTATTCTATTTTAATAAGTTTTTCATTAGAGCCTATGGAAAGTCATTTCCGATTATATTAGAGAAGTAACAATAATTTGCTTCAAAACACTTTTAAACACTTCAATTCATTTCTGTTTCCAATATATCCAAAAAGTGTCAGTTGTCTCGACTCGAAATAATCATTTAGTTATAAAATTGTTTTCAGTGATAACTCATATTTCAAATAATTATCAGAAAATAATCTTGCCAAGATTTATATCACTGATATTCTTGTATATGATATAAATTATCAAGTTTCTTTATATTAATAATATTACTAAATTGTTTGCAATTTATTAAATTTTTCCCGGATCACATGAAAATAAATGATGAATTGTCTCTCGCCGTCAAATTCTCTAATTTCCAGGAATTTTAAAAATAAAGTTATGAGAAAACTGAATGAGAATAGATAATTTGATAAAACAAGCTAGAGTAACTAAGCAAATTCTTGGTATTTTAACATTTGAATTGAGTTCTGAGAATTATTAAAATATATAATAAAGTTTATGTGACTTTTGAAGACATTTGAAGACATTTGTTGTCTTTGTTTTCTAACGATAAAACTTTTACTAAAATAATTTCAGAAGAATTTAAACGATTTGTTTGAGAAAAAATTGTAAAACTGATTAGATTTTAGTTCTTAGACTCATATCATTTGCTTTCTTTGGAATATTTGTTATCAAATTAGATCTCTTAATCCTCTTTATTTGATCACTGGTTAACAATCCATCAGAAGAATGGCTGCAAAACAATGTGAGGGAATGCGATACTGCGATACAGAGATTCTGATTTATTTTATATCGTTTGACGGATTGTTTTTGACAATCAGTGCGTTGACATCAAATACATTGGTTTGAAGGCATTTGAGACACTCAGGCTTTAATGACCAGACTATTGTTGATGGCCTTCGAGATAACATAAGAATATGACATAAGTTGACTGAAATATCGCGATTCAAATCTAATAACTCGATTGAATGCATTGTTGTGTCAGTTTTAAGCCTATTCTCAAACATTTACTTCTATAGACATCACTTGTTTTTAATGTTAATTAGCTCTGAATACAAATATGCTTTTTAAGTTTCATGAGAGTACCATGCTAAGTACCATACTTCTATACTACTGGAATCCACTCCAAAAAACCAATATTCGGTTAATATTAGGTTTTTAAAAGTATTGAACAAATAATTTAAAAACTCAAACAAAGAATTCAAATAAACAACTCTTCAACTCATGAATAGAATCGAATCGAATAATAACTAAAACAAACTCTAAAACAAATTGAACTCAAACTCAACTTAACTTAAATTCGTTTCAAATATCACTTTTCATCAAAAAAGTGGTGCAAAAAGTTTACAAATTTATTATTATTTCAAAATAAATCGAAAAACTATTATAATATGGAAACAATTAAAGATAATTAAAGAAGGCTTACATGAAATGACCATGATAATGATATACTGTAATTACATAATACTTCTTAATAGATTGTACTTGTCAATCTATACTTGTCAAATAAAAAATTCAGTTGTTGTCGAATGATATTTGCTTGGTTCTTTTTACTTATAATATTGATCACTAATACAAATAATTCTCGTATTTAAGCGATAATTTTTGACTTTTTTATTGACTCAGAATTAAATTGACGTCAATTTGATTGAACTGAAAATTTCTATAATATATGGAGTGAGAGGTCTGTGAATATCATTGATTTAAAAGTTTATTTGTTTTTTAAAGTGACTGAGAATTAAACCCACTCTTCAAATAACTCTTTAAACAACTCTTTAAACATATCGCACACCTCTTCCATAAACATTTGATTCATTGATTCAAATGAAAAGTTTGGACTCATTTTCGAAGAAATCAATTTTGAGAGTAAAGTGAAAATAACTGTTTTTTTATTCTTTTGATTGAGTTTCGAGTCTTTGAGTTGAGTTTTGGGATCAATTGATCAGTTGATCCCTCGATCCCTCGATTTTTCCATAAAACTTTGAAGACGTGAATTGATATGACGTTTGCGCACTTCATGTCTGTCTCTGGTTGTGGGCGGAGACAAAAGATGTGAAGATGTGATGTGTGGCCGATCGGCAGATTTAGTCTTACAGTTAAGTGCTGTGCGCTGTTTAGGCCATGCGTTTGACGAGATGTAACTTTACGGTACCTCTAAGTGCCATTTGGAGCCAAAGAATAGGTGTTTGTGCTATTATTCTTCTCTTCATTTTGAGTCAAACGGTTGTAATGACCAACAAAATTGATGCCAAAAAAGCAAAAGGCGTTCGGGGAAAAGGATCCAGATGGTGGTAAGTCATGCGACCAAATGGACTAATTATTCCGATTAACTTTTAAACAATAATTCATGAAATTCATTGAAAGATCTATTCGGAGATCAATTGAAGTCATAACTAATATTTGTATTTATATTTGATTTCAGTTCAGAATTTCTTTTGATTTGATTTTCAGTCATTGAGTTATTCAGACTTTTTTACGATTATTTCTCGAAGAAAATGACTTTTTTTAGTCTTTCAAATGAATTCCGTGTTTTGTTTATCTGATGAAAATTTTGGTGAAATTCTTTGGAAACACTATTTGTGTTAAAAAGCATTTTCCAAACGTTGGGCACATTTTTCCCAAAACTATCTCTCGATTGAGAAAAAGTTGTCTCAAAAATTTTTATTAAATCTATGAAATGAATGATAAATAAATTTAAAACATTTTAAAAGAATTTTATTTTAATGTAAAGCAATTGAGAGACAATTCAATGGTTTAGGGCTTAAAACTGAAATTTGAAACCTTAGCTCAAAATATTGGGTGAATTAAGTTCTAGTATTTCACATGTTTTACCCCCAACACTATGACCACCTTGCTCATCATCGCTTTAATGGATAGACTGTTATCTTGGGAATAAAATTGAATCATTGAAATAAGGGAAGAACTGCCGGAATTTATAATATCTCAGATAATTCTGAATCCAAAGAATTTGTCTGAAAAAATGTTTATCTTTGAGACAAATCGTCTCTCAATTAAATATAATTAAATATTAGAAAAAACGACATTTTTTTAGAGTTAAGTGATTTGTTTGAAGTTACGTTTCACGAATTGCTTTCTTTTAAATTATAGGGCAATCGCACACTCCGAGGAACCGACTAATCAAGTGTTAGACTTAGACCCGCGTCAAACCAATTCGATTACTGGCGGCTCATATAATGACATAAATGTTCCGCTCCGGAAGAAACAGAGGCGACTCGTCAGAGAAAATCCCGGAGTTCTTAAAGCTCTTCAAAAAGCTATGAAAATGGCTATCAATGAATGTCAAACACAATTCAAAGACAGGCGTTGGAATTGTCCGACCACTGACATCATGAAAGGCAAAGGAATTTTCGGCAAAATTGTTCAAAGGGGTAATTCTCAACTAATCACTAATTAACCACTTCTTAGTTACACTCATTCACACAATTCTTGCTTTTATTATCATTACATTTGTATTAACATTACTATTGACTAAATTTTATGTCAAACAATAAATTTGAGTAATTTTTGAACAAATTTTATGATTTGTATCATAGGTTGCAGAGAGACAGCATTCGTATACGCAATAACTTCAGCTGCTGTGGCGCACGCCATCGCCAGGGCTTGCAGTGAAGGTATTTCATCAAATCACGTCTTTTATCTGATTATTATTTAATGATTGTGTGATAGGTTTGATCGAGACCTGTACCTGTGACTATAGGAATAATAAAAGGCCCAATGGGTTAGACTGGGAGTGGGGCGGATGTTCTGACAATATTGAATTTGGATATAAGTTTGCTAGAGCATTTGTCGATGCAGCAGAAAGAGGACGGGATTTACGTTTTATAATGAATCTGCATAACAACGAAGCCGGACGTTTGGTAAGTCATGTCTACCTGTCCTCATGACTGTCACTGTTTTGTAATAAATTTGTTTATAAGTTGAGAGCTCTTAAAGACTTCTAACTTAACGTTAGTCTAAACTCAGGTTAAAACAAACGAAACATTGCATGAAATCTATTATATAAATGCTCTGTAAGGGAGAGGGAGAAAGAGAGAGGCGATGGGGTCGAGACTAGCATTAGTTGACAGCTTATCATAAGTGATATCTCATATTCTCTGTATAAGAGGTAAACTGAAAAGTCGTAGATTTGAACAGAATTCACAGCACTTTCGCAGTACTGGCAAACAATTTAATGGATTGCAAACATTTTAAAGTTGAAATGTATGGGAAGCTACTTATGGACAGGCAGTACATGCAATACATACTGGAGTACATGTTTCCTGTGGACAACCAAAATCTAAAGGACTAACGAAGCAGAAGATGAGAACACTTTACGTATATATAGTGTGTATTTTAAACTTTATGACGATTTGGAAGTGTCATAATATGGTCTGCAATCACATCACGTTAGTTGTAGTGAAACTGTTGGGCAGTCCTCTGCTTTGTCTTATCTTATGCTGCAATTAGCGAAGCGATGCAATTAGTAAGAGTCGAACCGTGCAATTGAATGAGCGCTTAATTGCTATATCTGTCTATACATTATTGTGTGAAACTCAGATAAAGTGGATATCAGTTGCACTTAAACTTTTTCCACTCAAACCTGTGACAACTCAACCAAATGTGGTGGCAGTTCATCACTAGTGCACCGCTAGTGCACCACTACTTCTTTTGCATTAAACAATCATTGAGTTCGACTTGTTTTAAGTCAATTTAGTTATAAATGTCTGCTTTTATGCAGTTTCACTGTCACTCTCATAGCACCGGCCGTTTCACTCCGTCTCGATCTCTCTCTCACCTCTAAAACCACTTTATGTTAAAATATTGTATATATTCTACAAATTCGACCCTATATTCCATATATTGTACGCTTTGAGCCTTTAGGCGAGACATCACATGAGAAGCTATAACTAATTCAATGACACAAAGATCTCAGACTAACCGACATTTGATTTGTTTTGGAATCAAATTTAATAATAAAAAAACTTAATTTCCAAACTGAATGTCTATTTTTTTTGTGGACAGCATGTGTCGAATGAAATGAGACGAGAGTGCAAATGCCATGGAATGAGTGGTTCGTGGTATGCCTTCTCTTCTTATTCTTTAATTCATTATTAATTAAGTTCTTTTGTAAAGTACTGTCAGGACGTGTTGGATGAGATTACCCGCCTTTAGAGATATTGGAAACAATCTAAAAGACAGGTTTGACGGCGCTTCTCGAGTACTGGTCAGTAATGACTATCGCGGACTCACCAGAAAAAAGTATAAAAAAGTTCAGTTGAAGCCTTATGAGACAGGTACATTTTTTTAATTCGAATTTTAAATAATTATTTACAAATGATTTGTTTAAAGGATATAAGAGTCCGACGCGAAAAGATCTGATATATTTCGAGGAATCGCCCGATTTTTGTAATGCAAATCCTAAATTCGGAGTAATCGGAACTAAAGGCAGAGTCTGTAACGACACGTCTATTGGTGTTGAAGGTCAGCACTTAAACAATTTAAACAAAAGCCACCAAAAAGTCTAATAAATTGTTTGCTTTGATATAAGGATGTGATCTCTTATGTTGTGGTCGCGGATATAAAACTGAAATCAAAGAAGAATTAGAGCGGTGTAACTGCACTTTCCACTGGTGTTGTCAGGTATGTTATTAATCAATTTGCCTTGATCATCACTAATAATTTAATATTGAAATGATTTGATTCGATAATTAGGTGAAGTGTCACATATGTAAAGCTAGAAAGACTGTTCACACCTGTTTGTGATATACCACTCCTTTAAAATTGTGTTAACACAAAGTTATACGAAATTTGGTGCCATTTATTCGATACGATTTATTATAGAAAAACAGTTTTACTCCGTTTTAGAAATTTAATGAATTGAATATTTTTATATTCTATTAATAATATAAACTTAAATACATTCCTATATTTATTGAGAGCTGCAATAAATTTATGTAAATATTGTATATAAACAAATGTAAGAAAGTTTTAATATTATAAGTTGTAATATTAACAGTTAACATGTTCTTGGTCACAATTTTCTATACCAAACGATAAAATTTTAAAATTTTAAAAAAACAATTGAAAGTACTCTTAACTTCCATTTATTTATTATCTCAAATCAATTGTCATTTACATTGAATTTCATCAAATTATTAATCAATTACTAAAAGTATTGATTTTTCTTAAAAATTCATTCATTAAATGTGTGTTCACTGTTTTATGTACTTTTGACACGACTTTACGTTAAATTATCAATAATTAGTCAATAATTGTTCATTAATTAATTAATCATTTATTTTGCTAATTATCAAACCATCGATTTGTTTAAAGAATAATCAATTAGCAGAATGATCTTGGCAACAAATCGTTAAATTTTAGTCAAAATCGTTATTAATTTCTAAAATATCATTTCTATTGAAATACATTTTATTGTAAAACATTTCATTTTTTGTTGAATTACTTTAATTTTTCTAATAATAAATGATTTTTTTAAATAAAATTTTTAAAACTTTAAATTAATAAAATAATTAATAAAATAATTAATAAAATAATTAATAAAATAATTAATAAAATAATTAATAAAATTTATTAAAAATTATTTATTTGTTTATTAATAAAACATAACTTTATCTCAAAAACATTGACTCAAAAGTATTAATATTTTTCTTTGTTTTTATTAAAAACAAATTAATTTAAATTTGAAAATTTCCAGATTTTTGTTTCTTTATTAAGACTTAGAATTATCATTTCATAAGACTTTACCAAGGAGATTGATAGTAAAGAAATTGCTAACCTTTTATCTGAAAATATTTCTCTTTTAAATTAAACTAATTTAAAGACAAAAAAGTTATATATTTATGTTTGCGACAAATGTTAAGTTAATATCAGGGATTGCGAAAGGGGGGTATTCCAGAATACCCCCTGGGACCTAATAATAGCAAATTTCATACTAAATACCCCTGAAATTGGAAAAACTTAACATTACGTCTATGGACAAGAACTAGGTCTGTTGAGGTTTTGGGTGTTTTACCCAAAATACCCCCTCGCACCCCCTGGAGTCGAGTTCTTTCGCCATCCCTGGTTAATATAATTTATTTTAAGCCAATATATGAATAATTGAAATTATTACATGTTTCTAAATTTTCATTAGACAATCAAGACCTTCTAGATAACAAAATGTTTTTTAAAATTGAAAGTATAAACTTCCCTTGCTATATTTGCAATAATAAGTTTGTTTATATTGAATAATTTGTTTTGAAATAAATGGTTCTATACTTAATATTTGTCGTATAAACACAAATGAAATGACTCTTTCATTATTTCATTCATAATGTAATTATAAAGTATATGAATTGTCGTAATATTATTTGATTGGAACCAAATAAATATTCATTTCTATTAAAAAAAAATAGTTATTATTGTATTATTAAATTCTATTTAAAAAAATATCAATACTTTTAGAGACAAATAATGAAATTCCTCTTCAAATGGAATTAATGCGTGGATTAATTGATTAGACATTTAAGACAATCAATTGCTATATATTTGATAAAATGATAGATTTATTTAATCACTTTTTGATGTCATATCAAATTAAAAATAACTAAATGTACAAAAAATGCTTCACTTCTTTAGACAAGGCTTTCAAATAAATAGACAAGGGTATTCATTTCATTTCATATTAAATAAAGGAATTAAACTTAAGTCACATTTGATTAATTAAATGTTTTATTAGACATATCTTTGACATCAATGCCAACAATAATCACATTTTAGACCAAAAGGATTACCTGTTTTTGTCAATAATTTAGTGCCAATAAATTAATTTAATGTTAATTTACTTTAATTAAAAGTTTAAAATAATAAAATTGATTTTCTTTTACAATGAAATAAAGTAAGTATTATATTGTATCAAGATGAAATGAAAAATTAAGTTTAATAATGAAAAATAAATGTTAAATGAGTAACATTTTTGAAGAGAGAAATATATTTTTGGATAAATGAGCATGGTATAAGTAGGTATAACTTAATTTTTCGTTTAAGTACTTAATATAAGTTATATTTGAAACAAACTCTAAATGAAGGTTTATTTGAAACAAATTTGAAGTTTGAAAATATGTAGACCTTTGAAATGGTTAACAAATGAGGGAAAGCCATAAATTAATAATAAAGTCATGAAAAATGACATTTATATTATGAGTTTATTTAACATTAATAGTGTTCTCAAGCATTTATATCATCGATAGATTAAAATCTATTAAAAAACTAATATTGCATTTATAGCGGTATTAAAATATTAGGATATCTATTGAAGAAACAAACCTATCATATGAGGGCCTGAATTCAAAATCATTGATATTAAGAGCTTTTATTATAATAAACAAAAGAAATGCTTAAATAATAATGTGGTGGAAGACAAGCGATAGATAATGTAGTAACCAATGGATACATTTTTTATATACAGTATTTGATAAGTTTTCTCAAACTCTGTTAGTCTGAAGAACTCCAAAATTAATGAACAGAAAAAAGATTAGTCTCGCAGACAAGAGTTGACTCCAGTGCTGTTCCAGAAAATAATTGAATTAGAAGTGAGGACTGGACTCTTGTTTGTGATAATTGCAAGAATATGCTGTGCCTACAAATATGCTATTGATTTGTAATAAGCAGTTATTCTGTTGAATATAAATATAAAGCGAGTATTTGAGCGATAATTTTCATCCGAAACGTTCTAAAAGTGAAAAATTCTTGTGATCTCTAAAATGTGCTAAAAGTTTATGAGACCTTTTGTTGACACTATATTTAACTTTAAAATAAAAGGTAATAATAAAACTAACTCTGCATCGATGTGTTGCAAAGCTAGAAAAGAGACCAGGTTTAACTAATTTATTGGAGTTGTTGGTAGTGCCTGTAATGGTTGGACCCTTACTCCGGTCAACGCCTAACGTCTATTCACACTCAACCGCTAAATAAAAGCGAGAATTTCACGACTCATTGCTTTTAGTTAGCAATTGTTTTATTCATTAAGCTTTTAATGTCGACTCAAAACTATTTAATTTTAATGAAAATTAAAAACCAAACATTTTGTCCATTGATTTTGAAAATTCTTCGACTATTTTTTGATTCTCAAAAGCATTAAATCAATTTAAATGAACATTAATTTTGAAGCATTTATTAATGACTTTTTCTACGAAGCATTTACTTTGTGTTGGGTCTCATATTTAAAGTAATGGAAAAGCATTTAATTTTGACTCTAATTTGGATAACATTAGAGATTTCGTGTCAAATAAGTTCAGCTCATTTGTGGTGAGTCTTGTTTTCTTGACTTTAAACACCCCCTATTGTTATGCCAAGTATTAGATTAATATAACAAACCAAACACTTATGAAAACTTTAGACAATCATTTAATGAAAGCATTTTGTTTTGTTTCCAAACGATAAAACACTTCAAGTCTTTATATAATTCAATTGAAGTCTAAATTATTTTATTTCAAAATTATTTTGTTTCAAATGAAGAGTTTTGATAACCGAAAACAATGTAATCACTCCTTCAGTATATTATTCAATGTTTTCCACTTAACTAACAAAAGACAAATTTATTCAATAAAATCAAAGTTCTTAACTATACTTCCAAATATACAGATTGTATAACCCATATATAGCCCCGGGATAAATGATAAACTGATAATATTTCATAAGAAAATTCTTTAAAAATAATTGTTTGACACAAAGCGGACAAAAATCTTAAAAATTTAGAAAAGGATTTTAAAATCAGTTTTTTTGAAGTAAAAATAATTACAGATATTTAGGTTTAATTAATTTATAGGATTACATCATTTCTGTAATAATTAATTGTAATATAATTGCTATAAATATACAAATAAAGACATTTTATCAGAAATATCTCAAATAATGAAATATAGTAATAGTTATGAGATATAAAAAATGCCGAAGAATTGAAACAAAAAAGACACTCAAATCTTGAATAATGAATAAACTATTTATGACTTATTATTCAATTTGAAGTACTTGACTGAGTGCTGACTCCACTGAGTAAATGACTGATACATAAAAAATGAATCACTGTTTGAATAATAGACAGATTATTGCAATTAAATTCTGAAAATTCTGAATAAGATAAAAGTTGTCGACTAAAAGACTGATCAGTTATACAGTAGTCTAATCGCACTTTTATTTCCGATTTCTTATCGCAATATATAATATATTAGTAAAACGAAAGTTAATTAAAAAAAACTATTTTCAAGCTTTGATTGAAATAAAGAATTCAATCTATTTTTCTTAAGTGCAAAGAATAAAAACTTTATGACCGCTTCTATTGAAGAGGAGTACAGGAAAACAGTCATAAAGTCTGTGAATCAAACATTTTATTACTCAATTAAATTATCACAAAAACTCTTACCATTTACTTATCAATCAATTCGATGAAAAATTTAGCTAATCTTTACTTACATGAAATCATAGCCAAAAAAGGGTTTCATTCTTTGAAACTAAGAATAATAAAAAAAAAGTAAGGTAAATTTATGCTATAATTACCATGCTGCAAATTTTAAAATTTTCTAATCGTGTATAATCTTTATTTTGAAATTATTTCTATTTTTATCACTTTTGGGGTAAAAAATGAAACTTTTATTATCGAACCCTTCGATGAGAACCCATTCCTTTTTCAATATTTCAGTCAAAACTATAAATTAAATGAAAGTTTTTTATCTATAATTAAATATTCAATTAATTATTGTGTGGACACATTTCAGGGCAATGGGAAAGCAATTAGTAGTCGATCCGAACAGAATTTGTACGAAAGTAAAACGACTTCGCGGCAAACAATCAATTCTTTGTAAAAATGATCCGGATTTTATTAAAAGGATTATATCCGGGGCTAAAATAGGAATTAATGAATGCCAGCATCAGTTTAAAGATAGAAAATGGAACTGCACTACAGCCAAACCCGCTATTCGTAAAGTCATTATAAGAGGTATTTTTCTTTAAAAAAGTAAAACAATTAAAAGACAATTTGATGGAACAGACACTCGTGAGTCCGCTTTTGTTCATTCAATGACTTCGGCTGGAATTCTGTATCAAATATCGAGGGTTTGTTTAAATGAATATAATTTATATCATTTTCTAAAATAAATTTTTATTAAAAAAAAGGAATCCGTCGTCTGTTCTAAAAGTGAATTTGATTGGAGAGGTTGTACTGAAAATATTAATTATGGATATCGAAAGACCAAAGAATTTTTGGACGAAGGGTTCAAAAAGAGAAGTGATATCAAGAAATTAGTATTAATGCATAACTACGAAGCGGGACGACTGGTTTGTACACCACTTCTATAACTTTATATAATTGTTATTAAAATTTAAATGAAAAGGCCGTCAAAAATCATATGAGAAATGACTGTAAATGTCATGGAATGAGCGGTTCGTGTAGTTTCAAGACTTGCTGGACAAAACTTCCACATTTTAGAGATGTTGGTAATAGACTTAAGGAAAGGTTTGACGGCGCCATTAAAGTTATGGCCGGTAATGATGGCAAAGGTTTTATACCTGAGGGACAAACTATTAAACCGCCTGAAAAAGAGGATATCGTCTATTCTGAAGAGACGCCCGATTTTTGCGAACCAAATCCCGAAACGGGTTCGTTAGGAACCAGAGGAAGGATTTGTAATGAAAGCATTGGAACTGATGGCTGTGATCTCCTTTGTTGTGGTCGAGGATATACGACAACAGTTAGAGTTGAATACGAGAACTGTCGCTGCAAATTCAAGTGGTGCTGTTCTGTCACTTGTGATAAATGCAAAGTTAAGAAGAAAATCCATACCTGCCTTTAACCTGTCCTACGAAGTGTTCGATTAATGCAATTTTGTAAATAGTGTTCATATTTTAGGCATTTTATCTGATATTTGTTTAAATAATTTTTCTTTAATTTAAAATTGTTTTAAAAGTCATTACTTTTGATAATTATTTAATCAAAATTAAAATATATTTATGAATCTTTTCTTTTATTTATTAAATATAATTTATATCAAAAATAATTTATAACTTATTATCTTTAGATGATTTCGGAACCATTACTTATTTTTTCAAAATAGCAGAGATTCGACTCATTCCCAAACATTTTTTTATATCTTAAAGTCTAAAAAGAGAAATCATTTGCCATTAATTTTGATAATAATTTAATTTAATTCAAATTTACACTCAATTCTGGGGCCAATTGTTTCAAATTAATAAAAATAAACAGATATTAGATTATGAAGTAATTAACCGTTAATTTTAACCAAACGATAGCTTTAACTAAATGACTAAAATTGTTAAAATTAACGGTTGTCTACAGTATTAGGAATTTATACAATTTTATTAAGAGTAATGTCATTTCAATTTTAATGATAATTTTAAACTATAATTTTTTTGTGGATTTATTTCATCTTTCATTTGTATTTGGAAATTGAGATGAGACCCACGCGAGGGCCCACTTCAGGTTTGTTAACATAAACTTCAAGGCTTTAGTCCAGTGCTCTTCAGTATTAAATTGAACGCTTTAAAAGATAAAACATATTAATCATTATTGAAAACAATTGATGTCAACAAAAACAGTACCGAATCGAGTATTTGACCCCTGCATTACTGTCTTCGATATAATCCTTTTCCATTCTATAAATGAAAAAAAAAATATTAAAACATATAATTGAATCAAACATTATCTGACTTATAGGGCAGAACAAAACCCGGGTCTTCTCTTTGAACTTCTTCTTTGAACTGTTGAAGACAGTCGAGGAATGCAACCATTGCGCCGTCAAATTTATTATTCCAAAAATAACGAATACCTCCCGAGGCATAACTGAAACGATATTAGATTAGAGTTCAATTAAAAGGCAATCATAAAATACAGGGGAAGTTCTCGCGATCTGTCCTCTAATGACTCCAAAAATGAATGGTTTCCGTACGGAACGATTTTATATCGTTTGAAAGTAAAGTTCACTTTATTGGCCAAAGAGTGCAAAAGTAGTGCTGACTGACCCCACGCAGCGTTTATTTCGGACCACTCAACCGGAATATTTGGCAGACGACCTAATCTGAAATTATTGATTGTCCCAAAGGGTCCGCTGTGCCTACGGTTCAAACAATTAAATTAATCCATTATTTTGAAGTTCATTCGATTACTGACCAAATATGAAACGTTGCGTTGAAGACATTAGTTCTCTTCAATTTGTCGAACAGAGTCTGTGCGTAACGCAACTGATTGTCAACACTTTGTTGTTCGTCATCGCAGTTGAAGATATTATTTCTGACATTATTGTATTGATGCCAATACTTGTCTTCTTCGAGATTAAGTCTTTGTAATTCAAGTTTTTGTCGATCGAGTTCTTCGTCGGCTCGTAATTGTTGTTCGTTTACTTCTCTGAGTTCAAGTGTTAATTGTTTTTCAATTACTTCCAATTCATTTAGTTTTTCAGTCAATTCTTTTATTTCTGATTCGGTGACCGTTTGATCACCGCTTTGTTGTAATTGAATTGAATTGAGATAATCGGTATAGTCTTTGCTTTCGTCTTCCAATTGTCTCAATTGATGGTCCATTTGGTCGATGACAAAGTCAGCACATTCTTCACATAAGGGGTGGTCAACATCTGACTGATCAGATAATATGTCAAATAATTGTCGCAAACGTTTGATCTCTTGATTGAACTTTTGTTTATTAACTAAATTCGAAGACTCGGGTTTCGAGTCATTGCTATCGACAGCCGTTAAACCAATTTTGACGATCGATGGCGACAACGAACTGTTCGACTCTTCGATTACAATAAATCCGTTACCGTTTGAGTCACTTGTATTGGAAGCGATCGGAGGAATCATTTTATAGACCACATTCTTCTGTGGTTTCGATGAAAATGCTTTCATTTCATTTCTTTTTGCATTTGAATTAATTTCTGAATTTAATTCATTAATTATTTGGTCGTCAATTGTATTAAGAGTTGAATTGATTTTTAATGGTTGACAACATCTCTGACAACAAAATGAGACATCAATTAAACCAATTGTTTCCGCCATTCCTTCAATTATGAGTTGAAATTATTTAAACTTTTATTTAATTCTCAAAAAATTAAATCTATTAAATCAGTTGTCTTTTAAACACTAGAAATATGAGGAACTAATCAAAGAATTAAAGATTGATTTCATTTCAATATTTATATAAACAAAAAAAATGTAAACAAAAGTGATTTAAAGTTAGGGGTCTTTCAATCAATTATTTTAAAACTGTATTCAAATCTCAGTTTTATATCATTTCAAAAACTAATTCAAATTAAATAATTTTATTTATTTTTACGAATTTTATGAAATCTGTTATCGTTTGGATCGAAACCTCTGTGTTCTGACCCATAAAGAGCCCACTCAGGAGTTTCTTCAATGTAGTCAAGGGATGAAAAAGTTTCAGTTCCTTTACTTTCATAGAATCGTTTAATTAAAACATTGAATTTGTTGTAATCAATCCAAGTGTGCCATCGATTATCTTTTAAGAACTTCTTGTTTGCGATTAGAACACAATTAGAGTGTTGGTGTTCAGAGGCCAACCCATATTCATCGTTTAGATATTTGAGCAATTCTCTTGAAAAATGGAGTACTTCTTCATGGAATGGGACGTTAGCCATAGTTAAATGACTGTCTTTACCGGTCCCACAATAAGTAACTCCTTTTATCTCAATGAAGTCTGGATTTCCGAGACCTACCAAATATGCATATCCTTCGAGTTCTTCAACATTAAACGACTTTACGAGAGTTAGACGATAGACAGTGCGCTGTCCTTTGGCTGACAACGCTTTAAGACTATCAGTAAAGCGCTCCCAAAAGTCTCGAAAAAGTGGTCTATCGATTCGTTTGAGACTTTGTTTATTACTCGCGTCCACTGAAACATAGAGTTGTGTCACCGGATCTAAACTATTTCAACAAAATATTAACTTAAAAACAAATCAATGTCTGAATACGTTTTGATGGCTTCGGGGAACTGTGCGTTTGTCACCAGAAAAGTTGAAATGCTTTTATTGTGAAGCATTTTAACGAATTTGTTGATATGGGGATACATAATGGGTTCGCCCACTAAAGAAAGGGCGCAGTGCTTTACTTGCATTCCCTCCTAAACCAAATAAATATTAATATAATTTATATAAAATTAAAATTTACGTCTAATCTTTGTTTGATAACTCCGGGAACACCTTTGAACTCATTGATCATTTGATAGTGATTGGTAAGTGCGCCCTCAAACACCAATTCTGGTTCATCTAAACTCCACTTCCATTCTGTTCCGACAGGATTTGTGTGATGTCTCCAACAGAAGACACATTTATTAGCGCAGGCAAGACTTGGAGTCGTTTCCATACATCGATGCGATTCAATGCCATAAAAGCTATGTTTATAACATCCGCCTATAATTCAAAACTTTTTTAATTATTAATTATTAAAATCTAAAGTTTGTGTCTTAAAGACTCTCAAAACTTTTCAATTGATTTAAATTTTGAATATTTAAAAGTTAAACATATTCTTCAGTGAATCATATATTAAATAATAAAATCAATTAAATCTCATGAGATCTACATTTTTGCCATTTGTGTCAATACCTCTTCCTCTGAGCATAGATTTAGTCCAACGACAGAGTTTTACTCCAGAATGAGTGCCAATTAATTTGTAGCCCTGTTTTGTTAATTCTTTTCTCAATTCAGTGGTAATCATATCTTTTTTGATGCCATTCTTTTCTGTCATATTATTTGTCTTTTGATTCATTAGATCTTCGATATCAACGATTTCTTTTTGGACTTCATTTTCATCCAAGTCTTCAGAATCAGATTCATTGAAGTCATTTAATGAAAAATCTCTTAACTTTTCAATAAGTCTTTGAGTCCAGTCATGAAAATTGTTATCAAAGTGTTCACCACTTATATCAGATAATTGAGTCTTAATTAAAGGAATTGCTTTCAATTGTTTGAGCCATCGATTGATGTTTTTTGCGAATAAACAGAAGTCCTGTCCATAAGCCCTATCGCCGACACCAAACACAACAAAATTAAGTCCTTTAAAAGAAGTTTTATTAACTCTAAAGTCATTGACAGTGTCTTCGAGCCATTTGTAAAACCACTCGCCATCCGGTGGCGGACCTCCAGAAGAATAGGTCGAAACTATAAAAATTATAAAAGAATTGTTCTTCGCTTCAGTGAAGAGGTCTTCCGGTTCAAAGTCTTTAATTGAAGATAAATTAACGTTTAAATCAATTTCTTCTAAAATAGTTTTCAATTTTTTAGACAATCGCTCAGAAGTTCCCGTTTTAGAGGAGAAGACAATCCGACAACTCTTTGATGAATCACTCTTTGGTTCATTAGACGACTTATTGTTTGAATTAAAGATAAATTTAATGAAAACTAAAGAAAGACAAAAGACTATTAAAAATTGAATTAAAAAATAATCAGTAATTGAATCAAAAACTTCAGTTAAACTCATTTTGAATCAAAAGTTGTGTTCAAACAAAACATGTGTTTTCACTAAAACCTCTTTTTAAGAAAAGCGCGAATTTTGAGATTTCAAACTAGAATTTAATCCTAAGAAAGGTATGAATCAATTAATAATATTTTTCTTCTTTAAGAACACTCTTTGAAAATACCAAGGCATCAATTTTTTGTGTCTCAACAAAGAACAACAATTATGTAATCAAATAATGAGAAGAATTTGAAAAGTGTCCTAAAACCCATTACAGTGCTATCAATTTGAGTTATTTTTCCCTTTCTTGTCTTTAATCTTGGTTAATTTTTAGAACGAATTTAACAAATTAATCAAGGAAAATAATTTTAGTCTGAATAATGATTTTTTATTTTATATTTTTTTAGAGAATTAACCTTGAAACTATATAAATATTGATAGAACCAAGATAGTTTGAAAAAATTGGCATGCACCATTGAGATAATGACTTTTAATTAGTGGTTGGTCTCGAGGCCAAAATCAAGTCCCGGGTCTCAAAGAGGATTTCCCGGTCGAGAACGAGAGTTGACTCGAGTCTCGAAATTATTTATTTAAATAAATAACTTTTATTTTAAAATTTCAATTCATTTAAATCTAATAGAGAACAGAAAACGCATTTATGTTATATTTAAGTAATAATTTAAAAGCAAAGTTACAATTTATTGAACTAACCTTTGTTTTCATATTTTTAAAATATAATTCCTTATAATAATTAGTTTAAAGAATATATCTGTAGCGCCAAAAATGTGTACAAATTTGTTTTGAGAACCAACTGTTCCCTTCATCAGCACAAATGCCTTTGATTGGGCATCAAATTATAATTTGTACACATTTTTGACAATTTCTTGTTTTAATTGTGAAAATTAATATCACAGTTTGTGATAAAAAAGTTGTGCTTAAAATATACGTATGTGAAGTTGTGGTCAACTCCACGTTTTTTTATTAATAATGGATCATTGAATATCTGTAAATTACAGAAAATTTCTGTGTTTTGACCTTGCGCAAATTAAATTTTTCAAAAAGACAGACTGTAATGCATTTTAAAATATTTTGAATCATTTGAGACTCGTTCGAGACTCTCGACTGTATCCGGTCGGGATCGAGAAAACTAATTTCCGGTCTAGACCCGGGTACTCGGGATACTCGATCAAGCTCTACTTTTAATCGAAGTTTAAATAAAATCTTAATTTTTGGAAATTTTTATTAAGAATTTTTAGTTTATTTAATGATTTGATGTAAAATAAATTTTAAAATTACCAAAACTAATGCAAAGTCAGCTAAAATTAATGCATTCTTTTGATTAAAATCTGAAGTTTCTGTTGTTTTGATTTTTTTGATAAAAATTTCTATTAATAATTTTGATTAATATATTACTATAATATTAGTAATAAATATTTCCCAAATAATATCCATTTCTTGTAGTTTATTATCTCAACTATTAATATAAAACTAAATTTACTTAAATTTATTAATTAATAATAATATAAATGATTGAATAGGAGTTTAAGTATCGAAGTTTTTTTTTATTTCAATTTGAAAATAGTGTTAATTTAAAATGTCTTTTATTTAAATAATAACAATAAAAACAATTGAATGAAAACTAACGGATAATATAATTTATTTGTTATGTATTAACATTAGAATTGTATTTATAATTATCTGAGAAATAACAGTCAATATATATGAGAGAGAATTGCATTTCTGATAAAATTATTCATTAATAACAGAAATTATGATTTTGTGTTTCAAATGTAATGATTTTGTGTTTTAAATAAACAAATTAAATGATTGATTAAAGATAACAATAATTGAATTCAAACATTACTTAAATTTCTGAAAAGTGAAACAATAATTATGCAAAAACTATATAAGGATTTGCGCTCAAACTCTTCAAATATAATAAATATATAACTTTAAGTGCTTTAAATAAAGTTTTGAAGCTCTTAATAGACTGAATAGACTTAATAGACTTAATAGACTAGGACAATTTACATTATATACAACTAATTGGGAATAAAAAATTTGTCGAACAAATCAAAGATAAAAGTAATGCTTTTTTCTATAAGAAAAGTGCACTAAAACTGCACTCTTAATAAATGGCACAAAATTTATGTTAACTCTGAAAGGATTTTAGATATAAATGTATTAATAATATTATATTAATTGTGTTATTATTTTATAGAACTTATAATCAGTTTTTTATTTTTTTTCAGTGGTTTTTGACTTTTGACTAGTTTTTAGGGAATAGTTTTGGTTAAAATATAGAAAAAAAGTGTTAAGGCTTTATAGGAGTTGAAGTGCTCCTGTTATCTCTTTATATATTAATATGACTTAAAGATCGTTTAATTCTAAACTGGCAGTGGTTTTGGTGCTAATATTTCAAAGAAAATATCATTAAAACTATAATAATATATCGATTATTAATTGTTTTAACTCTAATAAAGTCTAAACTTAATATTATGTCATTTCGTCGGAGTATTTAAACTAACAGTTTATTACTATTTATGAAAAGAAGGGGTTATCTGTTGTTTAATGTGGTGTTTGTGTATAACTGTAATGTCTAATAGGGTAGAGTTGGAGAAAACATATTTTCGATGGCAGGCGGTGTTGAGACTATGTCTTCCAGTTTCAAACAGAATATTCTTTGTAATCCATTGACAGAAAGTGTGCGCAAATCCGGCAGTTTTGCCAAAATTCTTGAGAAGTAGTGCGGCTTTTTTTGTGCCTCGCTATTGTAAGTGACATGGTCTTTAAGCGAATTGATTATCTTCATTTGCAAGGCTTCCACTTTATGAGGTTCTTTCAATCCGTGTCTCTCTATATGTCATTTGGAAAATATTGATTCAATCGTTCGAATCATTGAATGCATGAAAATAATGGTTTTCATACCTGTGACGAGTGTGAGACCGCATAAACAGGCAAATGCACTGATATCTAATTGCATTTGTCGGATGTTCTCAGAAAAGTCAATAATGGAGGCCAACCACTCACCAAAACTTTGTTCGCACTGGAATTTACTCAATACAACTCCATTGCAAAAAGTAAAGCGATCAGCATTTGAAGGCATTCTATCATTTCATAGCAATAATTGAATCATTAGTTTTTAAGTGATAGCCATTCAAATATAAGACATACCTATAGGCCATTCTTAAGACAAATAACTCGAGACACGCCGACTGAAAAAGCAATGACTGATCAGATTTATCCAATTCTGTAAATCCGGGAATTTTTTCGGCGAAATTATGAATGACTTCAAGAGAAGACATCAATATATTATAAAACTGGGAAATATATTCCCCTTGAGAGTCTCCCTGTGCGCCTCCCTGTGCGCTCATATCTTTCAACTCTTTGAACTGTAATAATAAGAATTGCATTCAAATGAAGTTCATTTATGAATATTAATATCAAATAATTGCTTACATGACTATAATCGAGGTTAGCCAAGTCAGGAGTTGTGTCTACGTGAGCCCTCACAAGAGCTGTGATTGTGCTAATGGGTGGCGATGGCGGCGATTCTTGAGGTGATTTAGGTTTTGATGGAAGTCGTCCTCTCCTTCCTTTGAGATTATCGGTTCGAACCACTGAAAAGAGAAAAAAAAAGTTAATAATTAGCACTTATTTAGCGCTCAAAACAGTAAACGTTTTAATGCATACCTTCTTTAACCATTCCGACGGCCAGACATTTCTGGAAGCGGCAAAACTGGCACCGATTCCTTCGCCTTTTATCGACGGGACAGTCTTTATTGCCGAGACAGACATACTTAGCGCCCTTCTGTACAGTTCTTTTGAAGAATCCCTTACAGCCTGAATGTGATAAAAGAGATATTCAATACTTGAATATTCAATACATCTTTCGCTGAGTATTTGTTTCTTTTATTTTGTGATAATTTCGAGTATTTTAGAATTGATTGCATTTCTATCGATTGATTATATATTTACTAATCGCTTCTGTATAGATAAGTAAATACCTTCACAGGTGCGAACTCCGTAGTGCTGACACGCGGCGTTGTCACCACAAACAGCACATAACTGACTCGGAGAAGGGGATGAATCGTTTGGTGAAGATCTGCTCGAATTGGAGTTTTGTGGAGAGGTTTGAATGCGAGCACTCGATTCAGAAGATGTGGGACTCGGAAGAGAGTGTGGTTTGCGCTGCGTTTTTGATGGCAAAGCGTTCCCTATAGGAGGCGAAGGTTGTGATTGAAATGATATGTTTTGAAGAGTCGGACAAAACGAGGATTTCGTTTCAATTGATAAGCGCTGATAAGAAGTGCTTTCAGTTGTAAAAGCACTCGATGTGGTTCTGGACTGTGACTGAAGAGGCGAAGCAGGGAAAACACCCATTTGATAGTGGGGTTGACTTATCGTCACATTCGGCTTTTCATTTATCGCTGGATATGTGACAGCGTTTGGGTAAGTATTTCCTTTTGGTGGTAATGAAGTTATGCCATAAGACATCGATGTGTGACCACTCGTTGACGCACCAAAAGTGTCGGGTAATTCTTGTTTCAAAAGCAATGGAGAAGAACTGGCGGTCGTCTGTTGTCCAATGAATGAGGCGGGAGATAAAGAGGGGGAACCGACTGAAGCCACTGAAACATTGGAGCGTTGCATTGAAAACGTTCCGCTTTCCAGCGATTCCTCATCAGATCCTATTTCTTCAAATTTAAAAAACATCGCCGAAGACGTCCTCTGACGATATCGTGGAGAATATGTTTCGAGAAAAGAGGGCAAAATGGGTGCACTCGGAGTTGAGGGCGTAGAGGCAACTGACGATTCTTGGGAACAGGTCGTTGACGGAGCAGTACTATCACAAGTGGGGGGCGAACACTGCTCCGGTTGGTTATACATATCCGTAAAGTCAACAAAATTGGACTCTTCGTCAAATGAGTCCTCTATTGGGAAATCAAAGAGTTTGAAGTCTTCTAAAGTATCGTCAATACTATAAGAAGAAATGCCGAAGTCGGGGCCCAGCAGTGCGCCAGTACTACCAAACGAAGCACTCTGTAATACAAAAGTCATGTTGTAGTTAATTGTACGACACTTTGCCTCCACTTTCATTGGAAATTATCAAAATTGAAGACTTTTAATCAGTAAAAGAATTGTCGTTTACTGAGAGGTCGTATCTCTTAAATCAGTGAACGCTTTGAGAATAGAAATGATTTCAATCGAAATAATGTTTTGTTTTGTGCGTCCAATGATTGCTGACAGCAGTGATGTATAAAACGCTACTTATGCCAGAAATTTGTTTTTATCTCTAATTTAAGTCCGAAAGTGATACACACCTCAACTTCCAGTAATAGGGCTTAGATTTAAAGCACTCGAGAAATGTTATCAAATGTAAAGATAATCACAACTTTTGGAATGAGAAATATTATTATAGAATGTAAGTCAGGTAAATCTGCCGCTTGTGATGCATCAAATGTGCAAAATTTTCACCTGATTAGACACTATCATAAGTGGCACCCAATGACACCCTTGATCTAATTATTCCTTATTAAAGTCTAAGCGATACCACAATAACTCAATAAACAGATCCTTTTCTCTAACTTTTTTCAAAAGCACTTCAAATATTAGATAAATTGTTAAAACAAATGGAAAAAAAGTCTTACCTGTGGTTGCAGTAATATCATGGCTGTGTCCGATTTCAATTCTCTTTGCACAGTTGCCGCACCGGTACTCGTACCTTGGTGCTCTTGGCCACAACAAGATGAGCTCTCGTTTTGAATGTTCTTATAATAATAATAATAATAATTGGAGGAAAGGTTTGCTTTAGAAGAGAGTCGTGAGTATCCGCTTTTGCCTTCAATTATACACTTTTTGTTTAATTATTTTTTTCGAAAAAAAATCTGAAATAAAAAAATAGTTTCGATTAAAGTTTTGAATAAACGAAAGTTAAGATAGTTTTCTCTTAAAAATATAAGTTATCTTTGAAAGTGTGATTCTCTCTCTATTATCTGTTATCTGACACTATTGTGAAACTTATGCAGAAATTTTGCGCCGATAATAACAAATAATGCTCTGATTAACCACTAATTTATTTATAAAATAAGGCTATAATAGAGCTATCGATAAGTTTTTCAATGACTAAAGAATTTTTCATTTATAAAGAAATGTTTTTTGCATTGAATTCAATATTTTTAATGAAATCTAAATTTGGAATTTATTAATAAGAATTGTTTGTCTAAAATATAGTATTTCTGCATAAAATGACGTAAAGTTTATGTAAAGTCTATTAATATAATGGAAAGAATTGTATATATAATCCGCAAATTCTAATAGAAAAGAAAGAATAAGAGATTCCGTATATTTATATATTATATATAATACGCGAAACTCTGTTCCAAAAGCGATCGAAAGTGACGTTTAGACCCAAAGAAAAAATAATTTACTACAGAATGACGTAAAGTTTGGCACTCGTTTTCATTATTCTGTATCTATGCATCAGTTCTTCCGTTTCTAAGTCTGATTTGCGTCACAAACATAACATCACTTGAAAAGAATAACAGAGGGATAACAGAAAACTGAGGACTGGTTGTGACGAAGACAAGCGATCGATCGCTCGCTTACGTGACTTCTCTGCCGACGATAGAGTTAGGAACTAATCGATAAAAGTACTCATATGTAGTTCTGCTGACGACAAACACTTCTATTCTATGAAAGACCGACTCAATAATAATAAGGACACAAAACTCTAAAAATAGATCCGTCGATACAATAGATTTTCATTGTATTTACAGAATTTTCATTCATTGATGCACTCATTTTTAAATTCAATACTTCTGGTCATTTCAAAATCGGTTAATAATTGCATTAAAAACTTTTTTATCATTTATTTTATTCTAAGAAATTCATATCAAATTATTTGCAGTCATTTCGAAGAAAGTATTAAACTTTTAGTCGATATTCAGAATTTTAAAAAATGGTTTTTAATTGATAACAATTAGAACAGAGTTTTCCACTAAATTAAGAAAATGAATATTCCGTTTGATATTCAATTTTTTGATTAATTGGCAAAACTTTACTAAACTATTAGTATCTATAATTTTATTCAGTTTTGATGGAAAATAATTATTGAATGAATCCTTTTTATTGGATTTTTCGTATTTCAGATGAAAATCATACGAAAAGTTATGAATTTAGAATCACATAAAACAATAGTAATTATATGCAAACAATACCTGAACTTAAATTGTGAACTCCTTTAAGGAAGAGATGAACTTTTCTTCACGTTTTTGCAAATGAGATGAATGGATATGTTGTCAACAAATAAGTAAAGGGATGATGTGCTGAAACTTCCGCACAAAACAACAATATTTGTGACCAATTTTTAGAATTTGATAACACTTTGATTTTTGTGTTATGTCTGAGACAGTGTTTGGCTCTGATCTGAAACAAAGCACACGAGGAGTTGAGAGTATATATCGTTGGCTTACGTTCTCCGGTGAGACTCATCTCTAAGACAACTAAACGTTTTTCGGACGTCAATCGCTTCGAGTTTGACGTCAGCTTCAATCGATGCCAACATTGGTATCCAATGAGAGACACGAATTGGTTGTTCATTCCTATCATCTGAATCCAAGTATTAACGAGACGTCAAAATTACGTCATTCCATACCAGAAGAATTAGTCCGAAAAACTACAAGACTTTAGGCATCGATAGATATCGATTTTTGCTGGAGTTTTAGCTCATTTTATCGACTGTACTGCACAGCACACAATGTCTGACACGAATCTCTCATATATTCACACAAATATCAACTCTTCCCACAATTCATAGAATTTAATTGATTTTCACTTCTTTTTTATGCGATCGAAGTATTTCTGCATTTTATCGTTAATATGTTTTTTGATACCAAAAGAATAAATATTTATTCGATGAATGGTTTTATCAGAAAAACACTATTTATTCAAACGATTAATTGAATTAACAAAAGAAAATTATTGATAAAAACTATAGTTTCCAATCGATAATCATTTGGGGCTCTTCTTTACTACTGATTGTAAACCAAAGAGAAAAATCTACACAAACTGTCAGTCATTAACAGTAGTTACATAAAAATTGACATTAATTAGTGAGGGATAGACTAATATTACTGCACTTTTTACAAATTATACATTATTTCAAACAATTCTTCTGATTATAATCTAAATTAAGATTCAATTTCTTAAAATGAATTTGAAATATAAAATTCGATTCTTTGTATATTAAATGCATAAAAAGTAGCGATAAAACTATAGATACCCACAAATCACTACAATTTATTTTATTAAATATGAATTCCGATAAAATAATAAAAAATTCATAAAAAATGCTTAAATAAAATTTAGAAGATTTTCATCTCAACATTTATTAATGGCTAAATAAATGATGAGTTGTTTGCACTGTAAGACATATGAGTCCAACACTTAAGACTAACTAATAAAAAAAGGGTTCTATAAAATTGCAGTATTTCACTGATATATTGAATATGATTTTTAAATTCGTTAAAAACTATAAAATTCTTTATTGAAATTCTTTTTTAAAAAATATTTCTGAATGAATCAAATGATGTTAACTAAACTAATCTAAAAAATACATATAAAATGATTTTTAATATATTTTAGTAAAATTCCGTCATTTGTTTCATAAGCCATGAAATCATAACATGAAATGCTGTGAATTGAAGAAATTATTAATAAAAACTAAGTCAAACACGAATTTATTGAATATTAAGTAAAATATAAGTGATTTTTAATAATAAATAAATAATTTTGAATTTATTTAAAATATTTTCAATAATTATTTAATTCTACTTTAAAACAATGAATAAAATTGTTTACTTAAATAATGGATAAATTCATTTTAATTGTAAGAAATTTGATTAAACAATTAAATTGTATTTAAACATTTATAAATTACAATATAAAAGATACTGGATTAGAATTTATTAAATATTCTTAGAAATTCTTAGTAATTTTCGCATTAAAATACTTTTAAACATAAAAAAAATATTTTTGAAAATTCATATTAATCTGAAAAGTCTTACTTTAATAATTGATATGAATTTTTATGAAATATATTTTAATAAAAGTTGTGACAAAAAACAAAAAAAAAACTAACGAAAACTCAATCGATATTATAAATAATCGAAATTTTTTTGTTTCGATCAAATTTTATAATCGATTTTTGTTTATAATATTTGGCCGAAAATCTAATAATTTGTGGTATATATGAAAACTTCAAATTATTTCACAGTATTAAAATTCAAATTTATACCAGAATATGATCCGAATCAATTTTTATTGCAATTTTTGTCTCTAAGAATTAATCAGTAATTTTATGGATAAAACTCTTAAATATAGTTAAAGTGATACTCATATTAGAGAAATAGACAATTATTTATTAATAGAATAATTTTATTCATTTAAATTCAAAAATTTAGAAATACATTAGATTTTAGTTAATAATAGTTACAATTATATTATTATTAAAAGAAAATACAATTGAAATATATATTGAAAAATAAATACCTTCAAAACCTTACCTCTTATTATATAATATGTGAGAATAATCTGTTGTTTTATATACACTGAACTAACTTCTCGTGAATGAGTAGTAATGGTTTTTAGAAAGTAATCCTTAAATTATATGAAACGATCCCGAATACAATTCTATTTTTGGCACTAATTCTTTCGAAACAAAGTATTTTAAACATTGTTTGGAAAGAGAGACCAATAATTAAACAAATGCCACAAAATAACCACCGAATCATTTATTCACAATAAACTCAAATAAATCCAAATAAGAAATTCCATACTTTTGTTCCTTTTATTTGAACTGATTTTCAAACAAAATAACCAAAAAAATCCTTTCAAATGAGATTTTGTTTAAAAAATACTTAAACAAAAAAAAAGTTAAATAATTTTCTAAAACTTTTATATACTTTTCTATAAAATAATTAATAATAAAAAATATTATTTTGTGTTTAAGTCCATCGAATATAAACTAAACTTTGAAACTAATGTTGAAAATAACAAAAAAATAATAGAGAACTAAACGGAAGGGTTCACAAACGAAAATGAAAGAAACGAATAACTCTTGGCTCTGGCTTTTTATACTAAACCAGTCGATAGCATCTGAACTTTAAGGCAGAACTGAGACCCATTTCGTGCCAACATTTTTGCTTATTATCATTAGAATTCTTGTCAGTAAAATAGTTACGTCATTCTATTGCCTTCATATTCATGGAAACCTATTTCTGTCGATTCATTTGCGTCAGAATATTAGACAATTCTGGGCTTTAACTCAAACAGAACTCAACTTATTTGGAATAATAGAGAGAATAATACTTCAAATAATACTTCAAATTATTTTCGCATAAATCAGTTTTTCGTCTCTAATCAACGAAATGACGAAACATTTTCTACAAAATATTGATATTTATTGCAATAAATTATTGTTTAAGTGTTGAGATCAGCACTTATTTCAACGAATCATTTGATTCAAATTATTTAATACTCAATTCCATGACTAGACTCCAATTCATGTCATTATATGATTGCGCAAACTTAAAAAAAATAAACTTGTACTTTAATTAATTTCTTAATATGAACTTGCTAAAATGATATTAAACATTAAATCATGTCTTTTAAAAATAGTTTTATTTTAATATATATTATCTTTAAATCTAATGTGAGATTTAAAATATTTTATGTGCTTCAAACTAGCATGTTTTAAAAAAAATAATTTTATACGAATTTATTTTTTTCTGTTTTTGCTTTTGTTAATTGCTTTAATTAGAATTAGCAAGCCAAATTATTTTCCCTAATTTTTACAAAAATATCGAGTCTTTATATGATATGATTCAAATCATATGAATTATGATTTTGCTAGTTTATTATTTAGAATGTCATTTTTTGAATGGCGCCAATTTTTTATGGTTAGAATAGATTAACATTAAAAGTGATTTTATTATTATTTTAAGAAAATTAATAGAATATTAGAAATATTGACATAAATAAGGATTTATCGCTAATAAATGAAAAGACAGTAAAATCCAAATTTATTTTATTATTTAAAAATTCCCTCAAAATCGACTTTTTTAGTAAAATTTGAGAATTAAAAATATGAGACATTTTCATAAGGGATAACATTTTCATGAAGTGTTCTTTTCTGTTAACTCTAGAAGTAGTGATGAAAATTAGATAAATATTAATAATATCAATAAATACAATACAAATAATACAATTACATTGTTTTCCCATTTAAAACGTTAGAATACCAAAAAAATCCCTTAAATTGTAAACATTTTTCTTCTATTTTAAAATTAGCAAGCAATTTCTTCTAAATTTCTAATATTTGAGAAAATTCTTTACTTTAATCAAAATGAATACTCATTTATATTGTATTACTTTTGTAACATTAATTATGATATCTATTATATAATATAATGATTTAGTTATAGGTTTGCATATAATTTATATATAAAGGCATAAAATTTGTTATTTTAAAAAATTCTAAAACTAAATGTGTTTTACATTAAACTTACAAAAGTTTAAGAATAAAATTAATTAACTTTCAGTTAATTTATTCGTCGCTTTCTATTTGTTTTTAAGAAAGGTTTGAGACCATATCATATGATGTTTAGAATAGAGTTCCAACTTTTGAACATTTTTTCAACCCTTCCCTTCCCTTAATTTTATTTTTCAAACCCTTCGGTTAGAGATTTCATGAAAGGGAAATACCCTCCTTTCCCTTACTCAAATTTTACTAACCCTTCCCTCACGGGTTCTTTAAGGGTCAAGGGACCCGTAAGGGAAGGGTTCAAAAGTTGGAACTCTAGGTTAGAGAATTGGTTTTTATTTCTTCGTTTTCTTTAAATTCAGTTAAAAGTTATGGTTATCCTATGAAACACTTTATCGATAACTTTAAGGTTTTAAAGCTTTCAAATAAAGTAAATGAATGAAATCAGTTAAGAAATATATGATCAAATAATAAATTCTTTTATATTATCCCATAACATGAGAAAAGTAAAATCACTTTACTTTGAAATAATGGGAATCATTTAATTATATTCTGGGTAATCAGAAATGCAAACTTCTAAGGAAGAGACAAAATCTTTGAATTTTATAAGAGATTACAAAACAAAATAATCCAAAACACAAACCAATGAAATATTGAAAAATTTATGAAAAATTCAAATTCTTAGTGAATAATAATTTAATATTAATAATTAATAAATTAAAATTAGAGTAATTTTCTATCCTTTCTATTCTCGAAGTTTTACTGAAATATATTTTATATAAAATATTATTCAAAGCAATGAATGGCGACGTCTTTCGGCTCTCATTTTAGTTATTCATAAAAACAATAAATCATATGATTTGATATGTTTTGAAAAATGCGTTTCTTTTCAGACAATAGTTTTGTTTTAATTTTAATTTTCCGTAATTAGTAGTCATTAACGATATTAAGAGATGACAAACGAATCAGACAAAGACCAGTCCATCGGAGGACTGCCTTTACGTCGATTACAATTAGCGATAAACCAAATAATTGAGACATCGATTCCTTTCAATTTAAATGTCATCGAAAGACATAAACAAATGATTGAAGAGGTTTTTAATATTCATATATTTATTTACTTTTAATAAATTATTATAATTGAGAACAGTTTCAGCAAAACAAAGAATGGGATCAAATGATAAAAGAACAGAGCAATGGATTACAAACCGTTCAAAGACTTAAAGCAGACTTAAGACAATTGGAGTGTTTGACAAAGAAATTGATGCCAAACGACTGGCAACAAATCAGTGAACAAATTACTTCCATCAGAGCTAAAGTCGATTCTGTTGTCAAAGAGTTTCTCGAATCGAATCAAAATTTAAAAAATGATCCGCTTTTGGGATTGAATTTTAGCCACAATTTTAACCAAGAATTGGATGAAAATTCTTTCGAAACGAAGGAACAAATGATTGAAAAGAGTGGTAACATTGAAATTATGACTGATATAATGGAAAGAAAACAAACTCTTCTTTCATGGCTTAACCTCAGAAAAGAATTAAATGATTTGAATCATACTTTTCATTCTCTTTTGACATCTCTTTCGGTAAGTTTTTAGTCAATAAACAAATTATTTAATTCAAAATATTTTCCTTTAATTAAAAAAAAGAGACAAAAAGAAAGCGTTAATTCAATTGAAAATAATATCTCAAACGCCAACGAAAATGTGTTAATCGGAGCACAACATCTTTCAAAAGCGTCTGCATTGAAGTCTACATTTGTTCCGATAACGGCTGGACTTCTGGGCGGCGCTGTATTCGGTCCGATCGGAGCGTTGGCCGGATTTAAATTCTCGGGAATAGCGGCCGCTTTGGGCGCTTCTGTTGTTACCTATTCTGGCGTTAAATTCATTCAGAAAAAGTCAATAACTGATGAAGAAATGGAACTCATTTCAAATGAAACAAATACTAGTCCTAAACCATTAGATGACTCTTCAAACTAACTCTTTAAGAGTTATTCGTTATATTCTTAAACTTTTCTGAAATTTTAAATATTTGTAAATAATTTTTCCTTTTTTTAATGAAATTTATGATAAAAATTAAATATTTTATAGAAAATATATTTAATTCTTTTTTTAACAAAAAATTAGGAATATTTTTATCAAAAGAAGTTATTTTGAAAAATATTTAAACTAAAAGTTTTCGAAGTTTTTATAAGAAATTAATTGTATTTCATTCAAAATACATCAAACTTTTGAATATACATATATAGACTCATTGGAAAAAGTTACAAGA